>CAUYQG010103489.1:0-140348 GCA_963574415.1 Tarsius wallacei
GCTATAGCAGACCTGCTGTGCTCAGGAGATCCTTCCGCCTCAGTCTTCCGAGTAGCTGGAACTACAGGCATGAGCCACTGCGCCCGGCCAGCTAAATTTCTTTTGTCATAAATGATGATAAGAAAAATTCCCCCCAAAAGACTGAAACAGGTTGCAGAGCCTTGGACACCTTTGGACCCAAGGATGTTCCTCCCCTCCATTTTCACATGGAACATTTCTTCCTGCTCCAGACAGAAACTGACCATTGTAATCACTTCTGAAATCGATTGTGCAGTTTGAAATATTTAGGAATTGGGAATAAAGACGCTTTTCCCCTCCTAAGCTTCCTTTTAAAGGAGGTTCCCAATCACAGGCATTCTTTTACTCTTTTAGTAAAGGAAGAGGCTGCAAAAAATTCCCCAGCCTGGATGGATAGTTAGGGACTGCTTTTGTTTTTTGTAGATTTTTGACTATTTTAATATCTGCATCCCTCTCATCATCTTTAGTCACTGGGTCCTGAAAGAGATGACACATGAAGAGATTTCTGATTGCTGAGAGAGACCTGAGGCTTTATCAACACAGAGGCGCAGTGGCATGTGATGGTTAGGTGACAGTCTTTCTGGAGTCTGGGTGGCAGTCTACTGTTTTAATTTATGTTACAAACACTTGCATGTCTCTTATTATGTACATTTTTAAAAGGTTTAAAATGTTGGCTGGGCACAGTGGCTCGTGCCTGTAATCCCAGCACTTTGGGAGGCTGAGGAGGGAGGATCACTTGAAGTCAGAAGTTCAAGACCAGCCTGGGCAACATAATGAGACCTCTTCTCTACAAAAAATAAAAATAAAAAAAATTAGCTGGGCATGGAGGTGTGTGCCTGTGCTCCTAGTTACCAGGGAGGCTGAGGGGGAAGGATTGCCTGAGCCCAGGAGGTGGAGGCTGCAGTGAGCCATGATCGTGCCATTGCACTCCAGTGTGAGTGACAGAGTGAGACTCCAACTCAAAAATTATAATAAAAAAATTAAAAATCAATCAATCAATAAAAGAAATGGCAGAATTAGGAGTCAAACCCAAGTAGCCTGAGTTTGAGTCTGACTCTTTACCACATCACTTTGCTACCTCAAAATTCCTTCCAGACTCGTGGCTGGTGGTCTCGATCAGGTTCATTCTTTCCCCTTTGTGGGAAGCTGAACTTGAACCCGGCACCCTTGCTCCTGGGGCACAGTGGCAAAAGAGCTTGACCACTTTCCTCTCTCCCCTGGCACCAGTCACCTTTTTTTTTTTTTGAGTTGTAGTCTCACTCTGTCACCCAGATTGGAGGACAGTGGCACGCTCCCGGCCACCGCAACCTTGACCTGCTGGGCTCTGGCAATCCTTCTGCCTCAGCCTTCCAAGTAACTGGAACTACAGGTGCATGCTACCATGCCCGGTTAATTTTTTTTGATTTATTGTAGAGACAACATCTCGCCAAGTTGCCCGGGTGGGTCTCGAACCCGCGGGCTCAAGCAATTCACTTGCCTCGGCCTCCCAAAGTGCTGGGATTACAGGCTGAGCCGCCGACCGAGCCCAGCCTACCAGTCACATTCTTGAGGGAAAAGGAGCTGCTCTCTTTGCCTGGGAACGAGTCTCCTTTCTCCGTCATTCCAGGTTGACTGGGAGTACCGAGTTTCAGTGTTCCGGCGTCTTCAGAGTTACGCGGGAATGTTGCTATTTTGGTTACGTGCCTGTGAATATCCCTCACCTATGATGGAAGGAGAAACTCCTACCTTTTCCCTGGCTGGTAATCCTGGCCCCCGATATATGCAGGTTCCATGTCACAGGCGCAGTAGGCGTTGGGCACGGCTCTCCAGAAAAGCATCCCTTTGTGATGGGAACAGATAAAGTGACGTAATCCCCTGGCATCCAACACAGAACAGGCTGTACTTTTTAGAAATAACATCCACCTCTTAATCAGTTATTTTGGGGTCTGTGCACCATGAGCTGTCACCAGGAACCTCCTGAACTTCTGGGGTGACTGAAGGTGTCCAGTGAGGTGGCGTCATCCTGTGCTCTCAGCACATAAGGTCAGGCAGCCGAGAGGCACTCAGAGGCCAGCAGCCTCTCGGGGTCTCTAAATAGCACCAGCCAGGCTCGTGCTCTCTTCCTTTAATGTACTTTGACATTCCTAATCAGCTCAGAAGAGGACGGGACACATTCTCCACGGAGCCAACTCGGGGCCTTTCTGGAGGCACGCTCATGGGAGTTTTATGCTATATCCAAATCATCTAGCAGGAGAATGGAAAGGGAGTGGACTCTCCCAGCCAGTGCCTGCTGGTCCCTGGTGCCTGCCCTGAGTGTCTAGGGGAGAGCTTTCTGCCGTTGACCTCCAGACGAGCCGTCCTGCTAGCTTGTGGTGTGGGCATTAGGAGGTGGGATCAGTAGTGGCTTCTTGCAGAAATTCACATTCCATACCCTCAGGTGACTGATTCGGGGATTAGAATCATGTGGGTCTTGAGACAGAAATGGGAGCCAGCATGGTGCAAGGGAGAGTGGGCCGCACTGGGAGGGATGTCTGGGATCGCAGCCCAGCTCTGCCACTTCCGGCTGGGTGGCCCTGGGAAGTGCTCCGTGTTCTCCATCGCCCCATGGGAGCTGAGTCCTCCATGGAGCGGGTGCTCGAGCAGACACTTGATTTTCATAGCAGGCTCTCCCACCAGCCTCACATATCGAATGAAATAATGACCATGACAGGACAAGAGGAGCCATCAAGCATTATTCCCAGGTGTTGGTAATATCGTTTATTTGGTTAGCTGAGTTTAAGGTTATTCTTCTCCTACTTTGCCAACCCTAACCTAATGCCTTCTTGTCTCATTGTCAAAACTCTTCTTTTCCTTACTGGGAAATAAATGTGACTATGCATGCTCCATCTTGCACAAAATAGTATTTGCTTATTTCTTGTTTGTTCAATCATTCATTCATTCATCAGATTTGCTTGTGACTGGCAGGTTCTGAGAGTGGCAGGGTCTTAGAAGATTTTTATAATTCAATGAGGAGGAATATAAAAACAATTAATTATAAGCCCAGGCAACATAGTGAGACCTCATCTCTACAGAAAATAAAAAAATTAACCAGGTGTGGTGGTGCCTATCTGTAGTCCCAGCTACTTGGGAGACTGAGGCAGAAGGATCGCCTGAGCCCAGGAAGTAGAGGCTACGGTGGCCGTGATCATGCCACTGCCAGCCAGGGCTGCAAAGTGAGACCCCAACTCAAAAAAATTATAATGTAGCATGAGCAATGTTATAATGGAGTTGTGTGCAAAATGCTATGGAACGCATAAGACGTATACACAGCTCATCATAGCAACATTATTCATAATAGTCAAACAGTGAAAGCAACCCAGATGCCCACCAACTGATGGATGGATGGACAAAATGTGTTATATCCACACAATGGAATATTACTCAGAAACTAAAATGAGTGAGGTGCTGGCACATGTATTACATGGATAAACCTCGGAAGCTTGCTATGGGAAAGAAGTCAGACATAAAAGACCACATCTTAAATGATTCCGTATATGTGAACTACCCACAACTGGCAAGCATATAGGGGCAGAAAGTGGGTTAGGGTTGCCTAGGGCTGGGGCAGAGGGAGGTGAGTAATTGCTGATTTGTAGGTTTCCTTTAGGGGGCATGAAAATGTTTTCAACTCAGATTGTGGTAATAGTTACACACTGTGGATACACTGAAAACTTTTAAATGGGTGAATTCATGGTATGTGAATTATATCTAATGAAAGCTGGTAGCAAACGCCAGGGGAGTATTGAGAAGAGATTAATTTTGATCCGGATATCAGAAAGCTTCACATTGGAGGGAATATTTGAATCAGCTCTTTTTTGTTTGTTTGTTTTTGAGTTGGAGTCTCACTCTGTCACCAAGGCTGGAGTGCAATGGCGCGCTCACAGCCACCCCACCCCAGTGTTGAACTGCTGGGTTCTGGCGATCCTTCCACCTCAGCCTTCCAAGTAGCCAGAATTACAGGTGTGTGCTAATTTTTTGATTTATCGTAGGGATGAGGTCTCACCAAGTTGCCCAGGCTGTTCTCGAACCCGTGGGCTCAGACAATCTTCTCACCTCGGCCTCCCAAAGTGCTGGGATTACAGGCTTGAGTCACTGCATCTGGCCTTGCTCTTTTTTACTTTTGAGTCGGAGTCTCATTGTGCCTCGAACTGCTGGGCTCAGGAGATCCTTCCGCCACAGCCTTCCAAGTAGGTGGAACTACAGGCATGTGCCACCACACCTAGCTAATTTTTTGATTTGTTGTAAAGACCCCCGGGCTCAGGCAGTTCTCTTGCCTCAGCTTTCCAAAATGCTAGGATTATAGGCATGAGTCACCATGCCCAGCCAGATCTTTTTTTTTTTAAGAGACTCAGTGGATGCCTGAGCCCGCTGGTTTGAGACCCACCTGGGCAACTTGGCGAGACCTCATCTCTACAATAAATAAAATATTAGCCGGGCGTGGTAGCGCGCACCTGTAGTTCCAGCTACTTGGAAGGCTGAGGCGGAAGGATCGCTGGAGCCCAGCAGGTCGAGGCTGCGGTGGCCGGGAGCGGCCGCTGCACTCCAGTCTGGGCGACAGAGTGAGACTCCAACTCAAAAAAAAAAAAAAAAAGAGACACAGTAGAGCTATGTTGCCCAGGCTAGAGTGCCATGACTATTCATGGGCATGATCATAGCACACTACAGTCTCAAAGACACACTACAGTCTCAAAGACTGGATGGGTAGGAAGAGGCTCGACTGTGAAAGGCATTTTGTGAGTGCCAAGCAGTTGGGCACTTGTCAGTAATGGGAAGTCACTGCAGGGCTTTAGTCACCGAAGAGACACCACGATTAGATTTAAGCTGTAGATTGCCATGAAGAGGCGGGTTTGTAGTGGAGTAGAGATAGAGAGATGAGTTAGCTTTTGCTGTTGTCCAAATAGAAAATAATAAAGTCTTGGACTAATACATAATACAGTGTGAGTGAGATGGATTGAAAACATCTTTGGGAGACAGAATAGTTAAGACTTGAGGACCAATCTTATTGGAGTGAAAAGGAAGAATAGGAGGAAGAAGAAAAGAAGGAAAAGGAAGCCAGGCTCAGTGGCTCAGCCTGTAATTCCAGCCCTTTGGGAGGCCAAGGCGAGTGGATTGCCTGAGCCCACGGGTTCGAGACCTACCCGGGCAACATGGGGAGACCTCTTCTCTACAATAAATAAATAAAAAAATAAGCCAGGCGTGGTAGTATGCGCCTGTAGTTCCTGCTACTAGGAAGGCTGAGGCGGAAGGATCGCCGGAGCCCAGCAGGTCGAGGCTGCGGTGGCCGGGAGCAGCCACTGCACTCCAGTCTGGGCGACGGAGTGAGACTCCAACTCAAAGAAAAAAAAAAAAAGGAAGAAGGAAAAGGAAGAGGTGGAGGAAAAAGGAGGGGGAGGAGAACAAGGAGGGTGAAGAGGACAGATTGGAAATAGAGATCATGAGTTTAGTTTCAGAGATGTCAAGTTTGAGAATCCTTTGAGACGTCTAGGTACAAATGTTTAGAAGGCTGTTGGGAATGATCACAATCATTACAGCATCACAACAGCAACAAAACCTGCTGTGTCTTCTATGTATCAGCCGCTGTGCTAGGTACTTTATATAAATATTTTTCATCTTTATAGGCAACCTGTACAGAAATATATAGAGCATTATCCCTATTTTATAAACAAAAAAAATAGAAAGGTGTTCCAGAAACAGTGGACACGTAGATTTGCTTTCTGCAGACATAGGAAACAATCCACCATTAAAAAACAGTTTCCAGCTCATCAGTGGTGTCCACGGAATGTCTAGCCCCATAGTACTGGCCAACAAAAGCAACTTGTTGGAGACTTACATGTTGAGTTGGTTGCTTGGGAGACGGTATCCCCAAGATGGAAGGTAGAAGGAGATATGCAGGACAGCAAAAAATAAAAAAAAACCTTTCTATCTGTTTTTGGGTCAGTATCCAAAAGAGTTAAATGATGAGTGCACTCTTTTATTTGGCTAGATCTTTACTTACTTACTTATTTATTTTTTGAGTCAGGGCCTCACTCTGTCGCCCAGACTGGAGTGCAGTCACACAATCATGGCTCACCGCAGCCTTGACCTCCTGGGCTCAGGCAATTCTCTCACCTCAGCCTCCTGAGTAGCTGGAACTACAGGCACATGCCAATACACCCCACTAATTTTTTGACTTTTTGTAGAGATGAGGTCTCGCTATGTTGCCTGATACTGGTCTCGAACTCCTAGGCTCAAGCGATCCTCCTGCCTTGGTCTTTCAAAGAGCTGGAATTACAAGCATGAGCCACTGTGCCTGGCCTTATTTGGCTAGATCTTTAGCCAGGCAGGTTTTCCTATTCCAAGGTCACCTTTGTGGACCCGTACTGCCTACCACTGGATTGTAGAATTCTGGAGGAGTGACTCTTTGTTTTACAGTTGTGACCCTCACAGCCCACAGCCTAGTACCTGGAACACGTTCCAGGAGGAAACGTGGAGGGAGTGGGTTGCCATGATTTGACACTTGAGTTTTGTGTACTGCAGTTTGCTGGGACCCACTGCAGTATGTCTCCTTCTGTACAGTGGCTTGGCTGCCCCATTGCCCTAGGGCAATGATATGCACTTTGTAATATTCTCGCCAGAGTCCCAATTCATTTAGGTGATTGTATTTTAGTTATTTGTGCCAAGATTCTCTGATATGGGTGAATTCCATGAGTACTAGTGACAGCACACATAGGAAGGTCTCAATACATGCTTGTTGGATTGAAATGAAAGCTTGAATTTACTCGAGGAGTAAGCGAAGTCTTTGGCTGACCTCAGCTAGTAAGAGCCCTTGGATGATATATAAAAGAGTGAAGGTGGAATTTTAAATTTGATGACACCCCCTGGAACCTTCCACAATCCTCCTCTACTTCCACTTTCTTTCAAATTGATTCAGTGTCAAGGGAAAGATGAGTTTTGAGAAGGGAGGGTAAACCCTTTATAGATAACTTTCCCCCAAAGTAGTATTTCTTTTCTAGGTATCGTGACTGCCTCTAAGCAAGAAAATGGAATCTGGCCAAGACTGTGACTTGGAGGAAAGCTGACAGAAAAAGGGAGACATTTGTGGAATAAGTTGAGAAATGAGCTAGTGGCTGAGTGGAGCAGGAGCCATGGAGAGAATCCCAGAGGGAGAAGGCTATGGGAGGGAGGTTCTCCATTCTGCCCAAGATGCAGTGCCTTGTGGCTGTGTCACATTGCTTCCACTGTCCCCATGTCGCCCCAGCAGAACTTTTACACTGATGAACATCTGTCAAAAGCAGAAAAACCTACTACTGTATTTGGAAAGAGAAAAGCTCTCTTTTATTAGGAATTGGAAGAGACTTCTCTAACGACCTCTCAGTTCCCTGATGAACTGAATTGAGCAGGCCGAGACTTCGGAAGGCTGTTTAGGGAGCTCCAGCCTGAAAATCTCAGCCATTCTGACTCTTTCTTCCCCGTGGTCTGCCCTGATTTTTATTCTCTGCTGCTGTCTTTGTGTGATATCACAATTCTTCTTTGCCAAATGTACAGAATTTTTGTTGCTGTTGTGACAAATAAGCACCAACTTAGTGTTTTAAAACATCACCCATGAATTATCTCCTAGTTCTGTAAGTCAGGAGTTGAGGTGAACTTTGCTCAGGGAGTCACAAGGCTGATGTCAAGATGTTGGCTGGTTGGACTTTGGAGGCTCTGGGGAATAATCTGCTTCTAAGCTCATTCAAGTTGTTGGCAGAATTCATTTCCTTGTGGTTGTAGGACTGAGGTTCCATGAAGGGATATCCACTTCTTTGCAGGCTGCCGGTCCCTGTCTCGCTCTGCGCCCAGAGTCTGCCCACTTCCCTTCCCATGTGATCTCCTTCCTCTTCAAGCCAGCAGCATTGCCACGAGTTCTTCTTGTGCTTCAATCCCTGTAACTTTTCCTACCTTTCTCTTTTGCTACTAGCTGGAGAAAGTTCTCAGCCTTTACGGACCTACGTAACTAGATTAAAGTCACCTGGATTTTCTTCCCTCTTGAAGGTCAACTGTGCCATTTAACATAACATGATGCAATATTTCATCACACTCCCAAGTTCTGGGCATTAAGGTGTGAAACCTCGGGGGCCGTTTCTAGAACTCCTACCGACTAAACCAACCATCAGATGTGATATCAGATGAAAGGAACCAGTCAGAGCTACCCATGAAGGGTTGCCCACTTGAGCTACCGCCATTAGGAAGGAAAACATGAAAATCATCTTTGTTCACTTGGTGGCCAAATTGACCCATGTGCCTTATCACAAGGCTCTGTTTTAAGTGCTCACTTGGTTTAGCAACTTCAGAAAAGTCTGGTAGTTCTTTCAAACTTAAAAAAAAGGATGATTGACCTAGAGGTGGATTTTTCTTCTTCTTGAGTTATTTACATATTTGCTTGATTCATGTTAAGCGTTCAGCTCTCTTTTTAACCTGTTTTTGCTATATAATCTTGTTTTTTTCAGTATAAGTAATATTATGGAAAGTTAACTATTTTCAGTCAAACAGTCTGGAACTAAGCAATAAAATTCAGGAAAGGGGCTTGTTTTAAAACCCGTGGCCTTGTCTAAATCACCAAGGGTCAATAAATAGCTTCCAAAGTCGGTGGAAGCCCACTCACCAGGTTGTGGACAGAGCTTGGCACTCGCAGAGGGCTGTGGCCACCGTGGCATCACAGTCACATCCTATTAATGCCTCATTAGACCCAACTATTCACACCCTTGTCCCTACATGTTATGCTTTTGGTGAAGGGAGAGACAGATGCCAGTTTCCCAAGAGGAGAAAAAAAAAGGCAAATGGAAAAAAAGGAAATGGCAGATTGTCAATGAGATAGCTTTTGTTTCAATTTTCCCTCCTTTGTTTTCCTCTGCAGCCCTTTGTGAATTACTGTACTTTCCCTTGCGGTATTTTGGGCCCTAGATCTGTACATGAACTTGGACTCCTCGTTTTGTTTTTCTCTTCCAGTACTCATCCGGTTAATCCCTCCACCCTCCTGCATTTGACCATCTTGAGAGGAGTGAAATCCACTGTCCGCTTCTGGATCATTTGCCGAGGAGGAGTGGCATGGTCCGGTGACTGGATGCCCAGACGGACGCCAGGAAAGCTGGGCCCTCTTCCCAGGCCTGTCCGCCACGCCTCTGCAGGGACTCGAGGTCTCCATTAAACAGCACAGGGCCCTCAGCATGCTCATGTGATAAGTGGAAATAATAGAAGGTCAGCCTTTGCTGCGCTGGAAGCTCAGCTCTGCCATGACCTCACCGGGTGACCTTGGGCTCAATCAGCATTCCCATCTTTGCGCCTTGGTTTTCTCTTCTGCACTCTGGCAAAAGGACGTGCACCTTGTCATGTAAGAAGCCAGCTGATGGCAAATGTCATATGAAGTTTTGTATTTCGGCCTCAGTTAGCCTCCCGGGACAGGCGGGATGTGACCTGTGACCCTCTGGGACGGGGAGGGCTGGGCAGAAGTGCAAAAGGGCCAAGTCCTGATGTCGAGGACGAGCCATTGTACTCTGTTCCTGTTTCCTGATGGTTTGGGGCAATACAGGGGAGCCCTATGTGCAACCCTGTGTGGTTCCTGACACCAGCAGTTGAGGGGAGAGTGGTTAATGGAGTAGAAAGGAGTGACACCCATAGCTCTGGGCAGCGGGCAGACCCAGCAAGCCAGAAGGAAAATACTCATTTATAGGGGGTCTTTGAGTGGGACAGTGAGTCATCAAGCACCTTGACCTGGTATTTTCTCAGATTTTATCTATGCCGTTATATCTAGCTCTGTTGGCTGTGGTTTTTGAAAAATTATATATATATACATATATATATACACACACATATATATGTGTATATATATATAATATTGGCATATATATATAATATATGTGTGTATGTGTATGTATCATATATATCTCATATATATATCTCCTTGATGAGATAAAATAACACTGAACTTGAAACCAGACCAACTGGATCCTGGATTCGAGTTATGATTTGACCAGTTCTGTGATCTTGTCTCGTTGACTTAATTTGTGTTGTCTCAGTTTCCTTATCTAAGAGATGAACATAGTGACACCTGTCCTGACAACCTATCTGATTTGCTATCAAGAGTTCATACACACATCACAATACTTGGCTGTATCTTGTAGGCCTTAAAGTGTGTGTTATCAGAATCTGGCTTTTATATTGTGAGGCATTTTAAGGACACGTTAAATGAAAGTGCCGGTTGGGTCTGGACATGGAAAGATCTGTGGCACCCTGACCTGTGGGGGGAAAAAGGTCAAGTCCACGAGGAGCCAAGATTCAGGAGAGCCCGGAGAGGGGCCCATCTCTTCTTTAATTTCTCAAACTAATGGACATCTATGTTTCCACTCAATTCTCCTTAATTTGTCAGGTACAAGGCCAAGTTACCAAAATAGCACTTGTGTAGGATTGAAACTACGACTGCTCAGTTGTTTCTGGGCTTTATTATTTTTTTTTCTCTCAGCTCCACCACTCACAAAGTGTCTGCGGACATGTCAAGGATGTAACACAGGCCGGTGACGGTGCTCAGGAACTGTCCAAACATTACACATGGGTACAAGAATTCTAGAGACGTTTTAGGGGATGGGCGCAAGCCCTGATTTCCCTGGCAAGGCAATCACCCAATGCCAGCATCACCATGGGGTCTCACCCCTCCTCTGAGTGCTGTGAGCTTGTGCAGGAAAGGGAGGCCAAGAGGACAATGTTCAACTTTAAAGGAAGCATGTAGGATACAACTCGGTGCACGCAAAGAGAAGTCATTGTTCAGCAGTTAGAAATTCATCACTAACACTAACCAAAATATTAGTTTTCATAAATACTCTTTTTTTTTTTTTGAGTTGGAGTCTCACTCTGTCACCCAGACTGGAGTGCAGTGGCCGCTCCCGGCCACCGCAGCCTCGACCTGCTGGGCTCTGGCGCTCCTTTCACCTCAGCCTTCCAAGTAGCTGGAACTACTGGCACGCACCACCATGCACGGCTAATTTTTTGATTTACTGTAGAGATGAGGTCTCGCCAAGTTGCCCAGGCTGGGGGAGTTTTCTAATAGAATAGTCACTGAGTTTCATGTTTTTGGCAACAACTGCGTCTAAATAACACTGGGAACACTGAAAATGTCACTTGGAGAAAGTACAGTGACCCCGCAGGACAGGCACAGGATTTTGGGACAGCCCCTCTGCCCCTTTCTGTCATTTTTAGTTGTGTGGCCCTCAACAATCCAGTAGCCTTCTGTGTTTCAGTGTCCTCATCTTCAAGTGGGAGAAATTCTACCGAACTTGGGTTTTGGCGAGGAGTTAAGCTAACGTGTGAAAGAAAGCTGAGCCCAGGTTCTATGGAGGTAGGAATTCTAGACCTAGACCTAGAATCTTCTGTTATCAAAAAAGCGAAGCAACACATATGGTGTTTATGAATTAGCATTTTAAGCTCTTGTCAGAATTTTTTCCTTCTTATATGGAGTGCGATGGGGACAGATTTTGCGATACTTCTATAGTTGTGTTTACCGGGTATTGTAACTGATGTCCCCTCAGAAATTAAGCATAGAAATAAAAATAGTTGACTTTGTATTTTGTGCCAGGAAGTAGGTTGCATAGTCTACATGTATACACAATTAATATTCCCAACAACCTTGGAAGGTGGGTATTATTATGATCCCCACTATGCAGGAAGAGTTTGGGTCATCCGGCCAAGGCCACATGGTGAGCGAGGGGACTTGAGCTGAGGTTTTTTTGGATACCGGGGACCACAATCTTAGTCACTAAAGTGTACTGAGTTTGCTCCAAAGCAGCCTGTTACTATAACCTCATACCTCAGAGCAGTCGGTACAGTTGTCATGGTTACACAGGGCATACGGGAGCCTTTGGGAAGATGACGAGAGGAGTGGGAGCAGTTGGTTTTGTGGGATATACCGTGGCCACCTGGATCCATATCCCTCAATGCTCAGTTGCCGTCACCCTGTCCCTGGATCACCCTGTCATTTCTTCCATCTCCAAACCCACCATCTGGTCACTTTGGTGTGTCATCTTGCTCTTGCAGCCTGGGTGACCTCACTTATCTCAAAGTCAAGCCCAAGAGCATCGCGCAGGTGCACCTCTTCCCTCGTCTCCTCATCTTTCGTCTCAAGTACACCCCTTGGGTCACCTCCACAGACTCAGCCTGTTCCTACCTGTGTGCCTTCTCCACTGAGCTGTGGCCAGCCCAGCCAGCCATGGAGAAATGACAAGTCCGTTCTGAAGGTAAGAATGTAGGTCACAGCCTAGTGGTGGCTGAATGCTGGCTCAGGACACAGCGCTGTACTATGGAAAAGCTGTGGGCTTCTTACTCATTCATGTAGTCATTCATCTATTCAACAGGTTTAAAAAAAATGGAATACCAGGTATTGGGCACACAACAAATAATCAGACACAGCCCTGTCCTGGAGAATTCAGAAGTGAAGAGTTGGAATTCAGTGGGACCAGTCTGGGTAGTAGGATCCCCTAAGCCCCTTGACCACGTTCAAGGGTGGTGAGGAGGATGAGTGGAGGAGAGGGAGTTTCAGGTGGAGGGAGAATGGCGTGGAAAGATTCAGAGGCAGGAGGGAGCTGGTGTTTCAATAAAATACATGCAAAGCTGCGTGACTGAATATACTCTGTGTGGGGAGAAAAGGCAGAAACCCATCTCTTTCTGACAGACGTGTCAGCTACGGCCTCAGCTCATACTCAGACAAGCCCTGGAGGAGACAGAACAGCCAACTCTTCGACAGATCGGGAAGTTAAACTGGGAGGGGTTGGGGACACATTCTGGGGCCAGGAGGAGCGGAAAGAGGGAGCTGTCACCACTCTGGCCCTGAAAAGGCAAGAGGAGGGCACAGTTATTAACATCCCAAGAAGACTGTAGCTACCAGTGAAGGAGAGGGCTGCCGGATAGGAGTTGGGGGCTTTGGTAAATGCACCCAGCCACTGCCGACCCTCGGCCCTGCAGGCAGATTCAGAGCAGGCTGGGGAAGGGACGAGAGTGTATTTGGAGTGTAGCAGAAAATACCCAGCATATTAGTTGTTGGTCTTATCTTCTCGTTCTGCCCAGCTCCTATTCATTATCTGTATCATGGACCACAGATCTCATCTACAAGGGACTGCCAGAGTGTACAGTGAAAATACACGGCAGAGCAACTATAAACCCCAAACCTATAAATCTAGATTCTATTTTTGGTCTTATAGTTACTCCGTCGCATATACGACCACAGAAAACAT
Organism: Tarsius wallacei; assembly: GCA_963574415.1. NCBI lineage: Eukaryota > Metazoa > Chordata > Mammalia > Primates > Tarsiidae > Tarsius > Tarsius wallacei. Next base: position 13,266 of record CAUYQG010103489.1, read on the forward strand.
AAGCTAAAGGTCAAGTAGGGAGAAAGGGAGAAGAAGGCTGGGTAATAAAACAAAAATGTGGAGATCATTTGGACTTACATAGTTGCCATTATTGAGCCAGAAATATGACACTGAGCTTCCTGGCGGCCAAGTTTTAAAGGAAGATGAAGTCAGTTATAGTTTTCCTTGTGAAAGTAGACAGTTGATAGTGGAAGCCAGACTTTTACTAGACTTTTCTCCATGGGACAGCATCATTTTAACAGACTGTGACCCTAAGGCCATTCAGTCAGCAAATTCAGGTCTAGGCAGCACATCTGGTTCATATCTGTATTGTTCACTGGTCGTGTTCCCTGACAGTGCCCAAATGCTGCTTCTCTGCCATGGTTGCTATTCCTGAAGATCAGGGACCATGCTTTTCCATGCTTTTTCCACCATCCCTTACCATACTATTTTGAAATGGAATCTGATGAAAATATTTTGAGTGTCTTTTTTTTCCTGGAATGGCAGAAATAATTTTTTTTGAGTCGGAGTCTCACTCTGTTGCCTAGGCTGGAGTGCAGTGGCAGGCTCATGGCCACTGCAGCCTCAACCTGCTGGGCTAAGGGGATCCTTCCACCTCAACCTTCCAAGTAACTGGAACCACAGATGTGCGCCATCACGTCTGGCTAACTTTTTGGTTTATTGTAGAGACGAGGTCTTGTCCAGGCTGGTCTTGAACTCCTGGACTCAGGCAATCCTCTCGCTTCCGCCTCCCAAAGTGCTAGGATTACAGGCATGAGTCACTGCGCCAGGCCTGAAATAATTTCTTATGAACTGTAAAGAATAATGAGACCAAGCCCAGCTGCGTCTATCATCCTTAGAATGTCCTCCTGGGAAGCTGGTGCTCCAGGAGTTGAAAGTACAGGGTTAGTGTCTATGTGGCGGGAGTTTCAGAGTACTCTAGCATCCTGTTGGAGCTGGGCATCAAAATGGAAGGGAACCATGATAACTCACCCTAGTTTTCGGTTCAACCTTAATGAAGTACAGTTTATACCAGTGTGCTTAGCCTTTGGTGGTCAAAGACCCCTCAAAAAGATGATAAAAACTAAGGACTCTTTCCCTAGGAAAAAAGCACCAATTTTGGATTCAGTTTTAGGTAGTTCACAGACTTCTTGGAACCAGAGAATGGATTTATTTTGGGTCCATGGACCCCAGCTTAGAATCCCTGGCTTAACCTATGGTCGTCACTACATTTTGCACATGGAATTTTTCTTCTGGATGCTCTGTGGTCCCAGTAGTGATAGAAACAGTTATTTCCCTCGTTGCAATCATAGAAGTTGGGAGAAGTGGGAAGATGACATAATCAGTCTCTTCTTTCATTGCATACAAATATTCACAGATAGGGTGAAATCATTATGACACATGGAATATTATTCAGCTGGAGAAAGGAAGGAAATTCGGACACACACTACAACATGGATGAACCTTGAGGACATACGTACTAAGTGAAATAAGCCAGTCACAAGAAGACAAATATTGTACGATTTCAGTATTTCTGACAGTTGTGTCAACTATGGCCTCAGCTCACACTCAAACGAGCCATGGAGGAGACAGAATGGCCAACTCTTCCACAGATCAGGCGACTACCTAGAAAAGTCACATTCATAGACAAGGAAGAATGGTGCTTGCCAGGGGACAAGGGAGGAAGGAATCAGGAGTTACTGTGTAATGGCTATAGAATTTTAGTTTTGCAAGACAAAAAGAGTTCTGGAGATTGGTTGCTCAGCAATATGAATGTAATTAATGCCACTGAACTGGTGGCATTAAAAAATGGTGAAGATGGTGCATTTTATATTATGTGTATGTTGCCACAATTACACACACACACACACACACACACTCACACTCACCCCATCTACAGGAGTTTAAAACAATGAAGCCTGAAGAATGCAGCGTGCCGTCTGAGGGGTGTGTCAAATGAGGAGGCACAGTTCCACCTGCAGCTTGGGTGGGTTGTGGCCTGACCCAAACGCAGCCAGCCTTGGGCCAGTCAGCTCTTTCTCCTGCCAGGCCAGCTTTCTTAGCTGGGACAAGCGGCGGTGGCCTTGAGACCCAGCACCAGCTGGGTCTAGCTTTGGGATGGTGCTGCTGTGTCTTCAGGCTTGCCGTTGGAGCATCTTCCATTTCTGGACTCGATCTTGTTATTGACATGGACTTTTCCTATAAGAGAGTGGCTATGATCCTCTTCCAGGGCTCTGCACAATTTCTGAAGGAAAACTGTGGCCGCATATATGATTCATCATGCAGGAACTCTTCATTTGATGGGATCCATCTTTTTTTATAACAGGAAGTAAACTTGTGTTGCTAAGCTACTAAGTCCACCAAAAAAAAAAAAAGGTAGATTCCATTGTACTCTTTGTGTTCTCTGACAGTTGATGGTTCCTCTATGTTAATTCAGTTCAGTTCTTTTGTTCTTGACCTCCTTTACCTGAAGTTAATTAGAGTTTGGCCATAGTATACTTGGTGTAAATAGGAAAAAGGGGGCTGAATCATAGTGTTCCATGAGAAAACAGTAAGCTTCCTTAAACTTTTTCAAAGGAATTTACAAAACAGTTGTTGGCCCATATTTTTAGTCAGTCTCTCTCTCATCATTTGTCTATCTAATCATCCACCTATCTATGGTTCAAGGACCTTGCAGACATCTAATTTAATCTTACTGTTGCAAAGGAAAGAAATACAGACCACCCAAGTAAGTTTTAGGAGTTGCAAGAACTTCTTTTGACCCACTAGGGTTGGGGCATCAGTTTTCCACCTCTCCGAAGAATAAGGCAGGTTGGGCTCTGGCGACCTCCTGCCTCAGCCTCCCAAGTAGCTGGGACTATAGGCATGTGTCACCATGCTCTGCTAACTTTTTTTCTTGTAGAGCCGAGCTCCTGCTGTGTTGCCGAGGCTGGTCTTGAACTCCTGGGCTCAAGCAATCCTTCCACCTCAGCCTCCCAAAGTGCTAGAATTATAGGCGCGAGCCACCATACCCGGACTCAGTGATTAGTTTTAATGTTAGTGCAAGAGTTAGCGGTGCTAAGCTTCCTGAGAAAGGAAACATCCATTTCCAACATGGTTCACAATTTTGGCTTGCTCGGGCTAGCAGGAGTCACTGAGATTTGAGAGAGAAAAAGATCATAAGACCGTGTTATTAAGTACTGAGGTGATTATTAAGGAGACATGTCAAATATGTACGTGGTTTTAGAAAAGACAGAAATGTCTTTTGACTTGTGTCTGGAGGACTTGGGCAGTATGTGCCTATGAATTTTAATGTGTTCTAACTTTCTGCCAAAGAAGTGCAGATTTCTGATGAAAAGGTATTTCTAAAACTAATTTCAACTCTACGTGCTTTCACCAATATGCTGCCTTCTGACTCTAACTCCTACAGAAATTATGATGGTAAGAGCACGAACTTTGGTCAGATTCCAAATCCTAGCTCTGCCAATACCTAACATAATAATTCTACTAAGTCTCAGTTTCCTCAAATGTAACAATAGTTCTTACCTAATAGGGTAATTCTGTGGATTAAATGAGATAATCCATGTGTAGCACCTAGCACCTGCATTTAATAAATAATGCAATAGATGTTTACTCCAATTCTTCAGGAAGCCAAAGCCATCCAGCGCATTGGCTCCGAGCCACTGATTTGTGGGAAGAACAAAAGACTGGATCTGTGCTCTGGATCCAAAGCAATGAAACAGTTTTAGAGACAATATTATTGTTACTCTTTCGTATGTTGTATTTTATAAACCTAATTTCTAAAGTATTTAAATATGCGTTACCTATGTAACTATTCATTCAACATATTTGGTGAATATTTGTTGATCGTCTGCCATGTGCCAAGCCAGGTGTTGGTGATGCAGAGGCAAGACACAGTTCCCAAACGGTGGGAGGAGACAGACACAGAAACTGATGGCTGCTTGCCATCACAGAGAACAGGGAGATATGGGCACTGGAAAGGACTTAGGTGCAGAAAGTAGTGACTAGATCAGGGAGGGCTTCTGGTATGAGAACGGTATGGAGGCGAGAAACAGAAGAGGCATTGGGCAACCCCAGAAAGCCAGTCTACCAGAATAAAAAGTACAAATCTGGAAATGATGAATAAAGAGGCTAGAAAGAGAGGCTGATCATGGAGGCTTGGACCTTCAGCCTGAAGGCTGTGAGGCACTGATGATCAAATATGTATTTTCATTGGAGAAGAAGAGAATTGTGGGGTACCTAGGGAGGACTTGTGATTGCTGGGAGTGGAAAGTGAGGAGAAGGGGAGAATCCAGGATGACTTCCAGGTATCACAGTTAGGCAACTGAGTGATTGTGGAGTCACCAATTGAGACTTTTTTTTTTAGAATAAAAGATGAAGAGCAAGGTGGAAGATGATTTGTTCCTTTGGAAAAACTTTTAGTTAGGTACAGAATTTATAACCTAGGAAGATGACTCAAATGTGTTTTTCTTTTATTACATCTGAAATTTTCTTTTATTACATCTGGAATTCTACATCAAAGAAATTATTTGTAATAACTAAATTTTCAAAAAGCATGCCTAAACAGGAAGTCGTATGGTCCAAGATTGTCAGCCAGGACCAAGCAATATCTGAGCTCAAGTTACCTTTCCAATTTAAGATAGGGAGGAGGAGAATTTTAAAGGGAGACTGGGTAAAGGAAAAACACTAATATAATGTTAATAAAAATAAATCTAAAAAACTCACTTACTTAGAGGCCAGTTTCCGTCTCTTCCCTGACATTTAATTAATTGCAGTTCACTCTCTTTTCCGCCCACTATCCTTTGATGGAGATTCCAGAATTAAGTGGCAAGTAACAAAAAATAAAGCCAATAGAAGGAAGAAGGTGAAGCAGGGACTTGAATAATACACAAACTGATAATTCACCTACTGAAGTCAGGTAGAACTTGGAGTATCAAGTAGATGAGACTGAGAGAAATTAGAACACATTTGGGGATATAGCTACAAGATTAGTGAATCTGTAGACTTCAATTCTTTATGCTCACTTGCATGGATTAACAGCATAGAATGTCCTCATGTTTTTTGAGCTCCATTTCTTTTACATTCAGTCATCTTATTTTGGAAGATTCAAGATAGTAATGAGAAACAATGCTTGGTTTCTACTCCAGATTTGGTTAAATAAGAATTTGAAAGTGGAAAGGAGAAGATGCATACATTTTCCTTTGCTGGAAATGGATCAGTAGTACCATCCCCTGCATACAAAGGGCTTCTTAGGGTTCTCATTTGACAAAGTGCCTGGGGAGAGGGCTGATGTCAGCGGGGAGAGGGCTGTGGGTGGGTGTCCCCCGGCTGACTTCTCTTTCCTCTGTCTGCCAGGGCTCTGCCGTCCAAACCTGTAATCCCTGCCCAGGCAATTCCAGTTCTGGGTGTTTCTTAAGCAAATACAGCAAATCGTGCCAGCGTTAGGGGTTGCCACCTTTTAGAAGTTGTATTCCAGGGCGAGTACTTGGACTTCTCATGACTCAGTCTCACCAACCTCTTCTATGCTTTAGTTTCTTCTTCTTCCAGCTCCTTAAACACTTACTTCTCCATGTATAATTATGTCTATATGTACAAATAACACTTATAGCATGCGGTCATATTTTCTAATGATTTACTTTGTGAAGTGTAGTGCTTTCTTACAATCACATCTTCCAGTGGTTTATCTGATCTCTATATTACTGCCCAACTTTTTGAGAAGTGTTTGGTGATTGGGAAGAAATCTGTCAGCTGCTTCCTGTGTAAAACATCTTCCCCACCTTCCTCTCCCTGTCTCCAGTACATAGCAGGCAGGTGTTCAGCAAATGCATGTGGATTGTGAAGTAATGCCTCCAATACGGACATCTGCCAGGTTAAAAAAGAAAAATGGTGACTCTTAAAGTTAGCTGATTAAAAGAAGAAAGAAGGAAGGAAGGAAAGAAAAGAAAAAAAGAAAGAAAGAAAGAAGGAAAGAAAGAAAGAAGGAAAAGGATAAATAAATGAAGGAAGGATGTAAGGAAGAGAAAGAAAGAAAGAAAAGGAAGGGAGGAAGGGAAGAAAAAGAGAAGGAATGAAGAAAATAAAGGAGGAAAGAAAGAAAGAAAGAAAAGAGGACTGAAAGAAAGAGACAGAAGGTAGGACGGTTGTATGTCAAAGGACAAGACATAAGGTTTCCACACAAAATGGACACAAGAACCCCTCCTTTATAAGAAGTCTTCTCAATCTTCATAGAAAGGATATTAGTGGTAATTCTTGTTAAGTGCTAGCTATGTGTCAGACATTGTTCTAGGTACCTTACATGTATCACCATACTTGATGATCACAATGGTCCTTTGCTTATTATTGTTCTTATTTTACAGATGAGGGAACTGAGGCACATAAAGGTTAAGTAACTTGCCCGACTTTGAAATTAGATTCCATATTTAGGCAGTTTGACTCCAGAACACACACTCCTACCTTTATGTTCCATTTAAGTCTGTTTCTATCTACACGGTCATTCTCCCATGCTTTTCTTTTGGAAGATGTATTGTTTTATTGAACATTTATATCTATGCCATCAGGAAAAGATTTCTTGTGTCTAGTGTGAGGTCAAAATTAATTTTTCTCTTTTGTATCCCCAATTGACGGTACAGCATTTATTAAAAACAGTCACCCCTTTTCTACTGTGCTGTAATGTCACTTTTGTCATAAGTCAGGTGACATCTCATTATACATGTGAGTCAGGTTTTGGATTCTTTATTCCTTTCTATTGCTGTATTTATCTTTGTGCCAAAATTACGTTGCCTTAATTCTTACAGCTTTATAATATTTCTTGATATCTAGGAGTATAAGTTCTCCAAATTTTTTATTTTATTTTATTTTATTATTATTATTTTTTGAGTTGGAGTCTCACTCTGTTGCCCTGCTGGGCTCCGGCAATCCTTCTGCCTCAGCCTTCCAAGTAGCCAGAACTACAGGCATGCGCTACTATGCCCAGCTGATTTTTGATTTATTGTAGAGATGAGGTCTCCCCAAGTTGCCCAGGTGGGTCTCTAACCCTCGGGCTCAGGCAATCCACTCACCTCAGCCTCCCAAGGTGCAGGATTACAGGTTGAGCCACCGAGCCCGACAATTTATTATTTTCAAGATTGCCTTGACCACTTTTGACCTTTTGTGCTTCCACAAAAATTTTAGACTCATCTTGCCAATTTACACACACATACACAATCTTCCTAGGATTTTTATTGGTACTACATTGTCTCTGAGAAGGGTTGACGGCTTAACTATGTTGTGTCCATGGACATAGTATATCCCTCTGTCTTTTAAGGTCTTCATTAACTTCTCACAATAATGTTATATAACTTTCCATATAGATGCATTGTTCATACTTTGTTAGATTTACTTTAGGCATTTGGTTTTTTGAATGAGACTGTAAATGTTATCATCTAAAAACTTTGATTTTCTAATTGCTTGTTATGGGTACGTAGGATTTTCATATGTTGATTTTGTAAGTAGAGAACTTGCTTTTCCCTTATTAATTCTAATTGTGGAGTGCTTCAGATTTTCTTTGTGAACAATCATGTCATTTTTCAATAAAGAAAAGCTTTATTTTTTTTCAATAACTGTAACTTTTATTTCTTTTTCTTGATTTATAGGCATTCCAGAACAATGCTTATTAGAAGCTGTGATAATAAGGATTCTTATTTGATTCCCAATCTTAAGGAGGTAAATTTCAATATTTTGCTATTATTACATTTTCTATAGATTCTTTTTTGAAAAAAAGATGCTCTGTTTAGTTAAGAAAGTTCCTTTTTTATTCCTGGTAAGCTAAGAATTTTTTAAAAATTATAATTGAGAGTTGGATTTTATTAAATGATTTTTCTTTGTCTATTGAAATAATCATGATTTTTCTTCCTTATTCTGTTATTACAGATGAATGTAATTGACTGTAATGTGAATCACATTTATTGATTTTTTTTTGCATAACTTTGGTTTATTGTGGTATAATGTACCTAATATAAAAGTTTACAGTTTTAACCGTTTATAGATGTACAGTTTAGTGGCATTAAGCTCATTCCCATTGTTGTGCATCCATCACATTGATCCATTTCCAGAACATTTTCATCATTTGAGACAGAAGTTCTGCACCCATTAAACAATAAACCTCAGTTCCCTACTCCCTCCAGCCCCTGGCAACCTCTAGTATGCATTCTTTCTCTATGAATTTGACCATTCTAGGAATTTCATGTAAGTGAAATCATAAAATATTTGTGGGTTTATTTTTTGTTTATTTTACTTAGTATAATGTTCTCAAGGTGCATCCATATTGTAGTATGTATCAGATCTTTATTCTCTTTTAAAGCTGAATAATATTCAATTGTATGTATACACCATTTGTTTATTCATTTATTTGTTAATGGACAGCTGGGTTGTTTCCACATTTTGGCTATTGTGAATAATGCTGCAATGAACATGGGTGTACCAGTGTCTTAGTCTATTCTGAGTTGCTATAACAGAATACTTGAGACCCTGTAATTTACAAAGAACATAAATTTACTCTCTCACAGTTCCAGGGTTGGGAAATTCAAGATCAAGACACTAACTTCTGGTGTGGACTTTCTTTTGCATCTTCTCAGGGTGGAAGGCAGGAGGTCAAGAGAGAGCAAACTCACTACTACATGCCCTTTTCATAGTGGCATTAATCCATTTGTGAGGGTGAAACCCTTATGACCTAAACACTTCCCACTGTTGCATTGGTGAATAAGTTTCCAACACATGGACTTTGGAGGGGGACAATAATATCCAAACCCATAGCAAACAGAGTCTGTTTGAGTCCCTGCTTTCAATTCTTTTGGTTATATACCTAGAAGTGGAATTTCGGGATCATATGATAATTTTAAATTTAATTTTTTGAAGAATAGTCAAATTGTTTTCCACAGTAGCTGCACTATTTTGCATTCTCACTAGCAATGCACAAGGGTTCCAGATTCTCGAATCCTTGCCAATACTTTCAATTTTTTTTTTATATAGCAGTCATCTTAATGGGTGTGAAGTGTTATCTCATGGTTTTGAGTTGCACTTCCTTGATTAGTGATGCTGGGCACTTTTTATGTGCTTACTGACCTTGCATATATTTTCTTTGGAAAAATGTCTATTCAAGTTCTTTGTTGATTTTTTAATTGGTTTTTTGTTTTCTTGTTGTCAAGTTGTATGTGTTCTTTATATATTCCAGATGTTAATCTCTCATCAAATATATGACTTGCAAATATTTTCTCTCCATTCTATGGCTGTTTTCTCACTGTCTTGATAGGCCCTTTGATGTGCAAAAGTTTTAAATTTTGACGAAATCCAACTTATCTAATTTTTCTTTTGTTGCTTGTTCTTTTGCTGTCATATCCAAAACTTATTATCAAATTCAATGTCATAAAGTTTTATGCCTCTGCTTTCTTCTAAATGTTTTAGCTTTTACATTTAGGTCTTTGATTTTGAGTCAATTTTTGTGTATGATGTAAGGTCAGCATCCAACCTTATTCTATTGCATATAAATATCCAATTTCTCCAACATCAATTGTTGAAAAGAACATCTTTTGCCCATTAAATTATCTTGACATTCTTGTGTTATTATTATTATTTTATATTTTTTGGCTTAAAAGAGAGGATATTTATTTTATCACAGTTCCAGAGGCCTAAAGTCTAAGGTGTTGGTAGGTTTTGTTTCTCAGCAGACCTCTTTCCTTGGCTTACAGATGATCACCCTCTTCCTGCTTCTGTACATGGTCATTTCTCTGTCAGCATTGCATTCCTGATGTTTCTTCTTCTTATAAGGGCACTGGTTATATTGAATTAGGGTTCATCTCAACAGCCTTATTTTAATTAAATCACATTTTAAAATATAGTTACATCCTGAGGTGGTACATGAGGTTAGGATTTCAACATGTAATTTTTGAGGAAGGACACAATCTAGGCCATAATACCCATTCCAGTTGATAGACTACCATCCCTGGCTGCTGGGACCAAAAGTTCTGAGCTCATTCTCAACTCCTCTCTTTCTCTCCATTATCTCCAACATCCCCAAATCTGCTTGACCTTTCTTTAAAAATAGATCTGGAATTCAAACACTTCTTCCACCTCCAAGGCTATTACTCTGGTCCATCAACACACCCAGACTATTATAGTAGCCTCCTACTGGGCTCCCGGCCTCCTCCCTCACCAGCAAAGTCTGTTCTCCAATCTGCAGCCAGATGGAGCCTTTTTAAAGACAGGTAAGACCACCTCCTTCATCTGATTCAAACCTTCCATTACTTCCAAAATAGAGTCCGAACTTCTCAGATAGACATTATAGACATCAACCTGAATCTTGCTCCCCAGTTTTTTGTTCCCATCTGAAAAAGAGGAGACCTGTGGTTTCCTGAGCACTCCCAGCACAGCTTTACTTCTAAGAATTTGCACATCCTGGTACCAGTTTCTGGGATAACCTTACACACGTCTTTCTGTTGGTTGCTAGAAATGAGAATCCTTTCATACAACACTTAGCCTGGACTCCAGAGCTTGGGCTTGGGATGTTTCCAGGCTCCCCAGACCCAAGGGCTGGGAAAATAACAGATGAAGAGTATCAGAACACCAAATCCCAGAGATTATGTGGGTGGAATCAGGTGGAACCAGAGAGAGACTGGGACACCTTCCACTTCCCTGTGTTGCATAAGTGCTTCTTCAGCCATGGGAACTTATGAAAAGAGATGAATGACCATGGCCAAGTTCCATGGTCTCTGGCCTCCCCTACATTCCTTCCCAGTCCTGGAGCCAGGAGATCTCAAGCTAACTGACTAACTTCTGTGCTTCAGTCCTCAGTGCTGCCTCTTATTAGCAGTGTGACTTTCCACAGGAATTACCCTCCCTGTACCTCAATGTCCCCATCACACTCATTCCAGATTGTTCTTGTGACTCTGCCTCATATTCTTTTCTTCTGTAGGCACAAGAATTTTAGGAATCTTGTTGGCTCAGTTCCACATTCAAGCTTTTACACATGGCAGTTCCTTTGCCTGTGATGATCTCCCACATCTTGTCACACTGGATGTCAGAAATAGGGACCCCACCCAGGTCTAACAGAGCACATGCAGCCAAGGGAATTTGTGGATGGAGTGGGAACCAAGGCCTCTGGTACAGCTGTCCCCATTGTATCCCCAGTACAGGTCACCAAGAACCATGCTGCCAGGCCTCAGACCTGACTTTGTGTAATGTGGAAAGGGGACAGTGACTCCTCTTGTACCTCACTTATCCTGTCACCTCAGTCCCCACCTGGAAACCTGGAGCCTCTAATGGGATCTCTTTTTATTTTTAATGTCTGTGGAATCTGTAGTGATGCTTCCTTTTTCATTCCATTCTTGATACTGGTGATTTTTGCCTTCTTTTTTTCTTGATTAGTCTTGTGAGATGCTTATTATTGTTATCTTTTAAAATAAAAACAGCTTTATTGATTTTCTCTCTTGTACATTTGTTTTCTATTTCATTAATTCATTTTCATTTTTCTTTATTTCTATTTTATTGTTCTTATTCTTTTGGGTTTAATTTTATATTTTTATACTAACTTTTGAGATGAGTGGTTAAATAATTGATGTTCAGCCTCTTATTTTTGCATTTAACACTATACATCTTCCTTTAGCCATAATTTGAGCCACATTTCACAAGTTGATGTCATGTTTTTATTATAATACAGTTAAAAATGTTTTCTAATTTTTATTGCGATTTAATCTTTGACTTGTTGGGTTTTTAAAAATAACTTATTTTTAATAGTCAATTGCTTAATTTTCTTTTCTTTTTTTTTTTTTGAGTTGGAGTCTTACTCTGTTGCCCAGACTCGAGTGCAGTGGCCGCTCCCAGCCACCGCAGCCTCGGCCTGCTGGGCTCTGGCGATCCTTCCGCCTCAGCCTTCCGAGTAGCCGGAATTACAGGCGCGTGCTACCATGCTCGGCTGATTTTTTTGATTTATTGTAGAGATGAGGTCTCGCCAAGTTGCCCAGGCAGGTCTCGAACCTGTGGGCTCAGGCCATCCACTCACCTCAGCCTCCCAAAGGCGTGGGATTACAGGCTGAGCCACCGAACCCGGCTGCTTAATTTTCAAATACTTTATTTGGGTATTTAACTGTGGGTGACAAATACAGTCTAAATGATTTTAATAATTTGAAATTTGTTGAGAATTTATTCATGAACAACATGAGGTCAATTTTGTAAATATTCTATGTGCCCTTAGAATGAATGAATACTCTTTCATGTTGGGTGGAGTATTCTACATATGTCAAACAAATCAAATTTGTTTATAATTAAATCAAATGTGTTATTCATACCTCCCACATCCTTGTTGATTTTTTAACCCATTTTTTCTCTCATATGTTTAAAGGGGATTATTAAAGTCTCCTTCTATAATTGTATATTCTTTCCTTCAGTTCAATTTTTGCAGCTATGTCATTAGGTGTGTATGTCTTTAAAATTATTATATTTTTTCTGGTAGAATTACATTTTTATCATTTTGAATGTTCCTTTATCTTCAGTAATGATTCTTGTCTGAAAGTTCACTTTGCTTGATAGTATAGAGTTATAAAACTTTTTTGTTAGCATTCACATGGTTTATTTTTATTCACCTTTTACTTTCAATCTTTCTGTGTCTTATGCTAAGGCACGTGTCCCGTAAGCTGCATAGTTGCTTTGGTTTCATTGTTCTTGTTTTTGTTATGCAGACTAACAATATTTGTTTTAGTTGGAGATTTTATTCTGTTTATATTTAATGTTATTGCTGAGATAATTGGGTTTATATCTATCTTAATATTTGCTTTCTTTATATTCACATGTTCTAAGTTCCTTTTCTCTCATGTTTGCCTTTGTTTTGATTATTTCTTATAATTCCATTTTTCTTTTACTAGCTTGTTTGAACTATATTCTTTTACCTTTTTTTAGTTGTTACTCTAGAGATTACCATATCATTCCTTTCTTATTTGTATCTAGTGTAATGTACACTTTTCCCATTTTTTAAACAATGCCTCCTAGACAGTAGAGTTTGACTGTTTTCCTTTTTTTATTTTTGTTATTGTTGGTATGAATTTTGATTCTACATATATTTCCAGTCATATCAAATATTTTTTCCCAAGTCTTAGTATCTTTACTTTTGAGTTGGAGTCTCACTTTGTACCTAGGTTAGAGCACAGTGGCATGATCACAGTCACTGCAACCTCAACCTGCTGAGCTCAGGCGATCTTTCTGTCTCAGCCTTCCAAGTGGCTGGAACAACTGGTGCACGGCACCAGGCCCGACTAATTTTTTAAAATGTATTGTAGAGATGCATTCTCACCATGTTGCCCAGGCTTAATCTTAATATTTTATTTTATTTTATTATTATTATTTTTTTGAGTCTCACTCTGTTGCCCAGACTGGAGTGCAGTGGCCGCTCCCGGCCACCGCAGCCTCGACCTGCTGGGCTCCAGCGATCCTTCCGCCTCAGCCTTCCGAGTAGCTGGAACTACAGGCGCGCGCTACCACACCTGGCTAATTTTTTGATTTATTGTAGAGATGAGGTCTTGCTTGCCCAGGCGGGTCTCGAACCCGCGGGCTCAGGCAATCCACTCACCTCAGTCTCCCAAAGGCGCAGGATTACAGGCTGAGCCACCGAGCCCGGCTCCCTATAATCTTTACAACTCTTTAATGTGGGCCCTGTTGTTGTCTACAGGGGTCAATGGGGCCTCTGTTCAGCTTGCCACTTTAGGCCAAATTACCATCCTCCCCACTCAGCTCCTGAGAGTACTGTATACCAGGGGTTCCAGCCCAGTCCCATACTGGGAATCACCCTCCACCACGGGGGACTGTCTTACCCAAGGATACATGCCCTCCTAGGGCCCAGCCAACCAATGACTGGCTGATAATAGGCACTAGTGCCCAGCCTCTGTGCATCCCAGCTCCAGAACTCCCTATGGAATCAGTCGCTGCCTCAGTTGCAGCCACATTGCTGTCAGTTGCTTGCTATGCCAGTCCTGCCACCCTTACTTCCTTACCCATATACCTCAGAACATTCGCTCCAACAAACCTTCTGCATGCAGTGATCTGTTTCAGAGTCTATTTACAGGGAGCCTGATCTAAGACACTAGCCCTGTTTTACAGACAGGAAAATGATATGCAGAGAGAGTAATTTCTTGCCCAAGTTTACCCAGCTAGCAAGTGGAGCCAGGATATGAACCTAGAAGTCTGTCTCCAGAGCTCATGCGCCTAACCATTTCACATCTTTTAGGAAGACAAAGGTGGGCACTCCCCATCAATCGCTTCCTCACTGTGTCCCTACTAACCCCCTTTCCACAGTTTACAGTGTTGCAACCAGACTCCAGGTCTTTACTTGCAAGTTACTGCCAGTTTAGACAAGAATTCTAGGAAGCTCGGATCCCATTGAGAAAGAAGAAGGGGGGCTGATGGTTAGAATTCCATGAGAAGGTGAGTCTTCCAAGGTCCTTCATCCCTCACTCAGGGGTGGTCATCAGTCAGGTGGGCAGAGTGTCACACCCAGTGTGTGTAAGTAACCTCTGTGTAAGCAAACATAGGTAAGGCCAGTGTCCATCAGGGCTCAAAGCTGTGCCATCTTGTCGCCTGGAGTTTATGTCAGCTGTCTTTGCCTGATCTTAGAAAACTTCTTTTCTGCTTAGCAAGCGCCCAGGTGAATGTACCTTGACACACACACACACAGAGGGGGTATCTGGCCTCGCACCAGGAGAAACGCCTGTGGTGTATCGCAGAGCTCTTCAGATTAGTTTTTCATGCAGGTTCTGGATATATCTTTGAGTATTTTTCTCAACAGTGGTGATATCACTAAAGTTTAATTATGGTATTTACTTTAAAATATTTACTTGCTATTTATATTTTCAACATTTTAAAATGTATAGCTGGGTGCAGTGGTACATGCCTGTAATCCCAGCACTTTGGGAGGCCAAAGCAGGAGGATTGTTTGAACCCAGGAGTTTGAGACTTGGGTTTTGGGCAACAAAACAAGAGCTCATCTCTACCAAAAAAAAAAAAAAAAATTAGTGGTGGTATATGCCTGTAGTTCTAGGATGCTGAGGTGGAAGGATTGCCTGAGCCCAGGAGATCAAGGTGGCCCTGAGCCATAATCTTTGTGATCATGCCACTGAACTCCAGCCTGGAAAACAGAGTGAAACCCCCGACTCAAAAATAAATAAAGAAGGGAAAACGCACATTCTTAGGTTTCCATATGCCAAGGCACCCAGACTTTTGCTAGGCTGGTTAGGGGCAGCTTGCAAATGCAATGATTTCCCTCCAGTTTTGGCAAACTACTTAAGATATCTTTGAAAGTACTTAAAAATAAATAAACAGCTAAATAAAATTAGTTCTCCTATAATAAATAATTGTCTTGAAATGATCACATCTAATGGGGAATTATTGTACACAGTTCTGGAGATGGAAAGTGGTGATGACTGCACAAGGCGAGTGTGTTAATGCCATTGAATTTGTACACTTAAAAATGACTAAAATGGTAAACTTTATGTGGTGCTTATTATATCACAATGTGAAAATGATAGGGTTAAAAAATTTGAGAACCATTGCCATAGAAAAAGTTTTATAAAGCGAGAGACCAAAATGAATGGTCAAGAAATTAAAAAAACCAAACAGATCACATCTGAGTGTGGAGTATCCCATGGGTCTGTCAAAGTGATGAGTTATAGGTGACTTTAATTTCTTTTTGGTATTTGTCTGTACTTTTTATATTTTCTACAAAGGACATGTATTATTTTAATAATCCTAAATAGAAATGTACATGTTCTTTTAAACTACATGGATAAGTAAGAACACGTCAGGTGAGGTTATCAAATGCCATCTACCCTCCCAACCAGGGAAAAGTGAGTAAAACCTTAGAGTCTCTTGCATTGCTGGCTGGCCGAAGGGAGATATGTGAGGTGTCTGCAGCCATTGGAGAGGAGCTCATGGAGAGTGACTGGCCCAGAAATGAGGGGTTGGGGTCTGACCTCTGCCTTGTCTCTCAGCAGATTACTGAGGGCCACAGAGTCCCCCCCTGAAAAGTGGGGTGGTAGGAAGTGTGGATTGCAATGGTTTACTTCCACTTGTCCTCTGGCTGGGATTCTTTTGACGAGCTCTTTTATAGATGTAGGATCATGGTTAAAAGGGAGGGTCAAAAGTGAGCCTGCTTGTGTCCAAGTCCCGGCTTCTCTACTCACTAGCTCTGTGACCTTGGGTAAGTTATTTAACCTCGCCGGTTGAATTAGAGGGGTACATTACTCAGTCCTCTAATTCACTAACCTCTCACCTGCAAAATGCTGATAATTATGCCTCTATTTTGCAGGATGTATGAGTTTGCTAGGACCGCCGTAACAAAGTACTGCACACTGGGTGGCTTAAACAACAGACATTTAGTCTCAGTTCTGGAGGCTAGAAGTCTCAGTAGGTCACTTTTCTCAGAGAGCTGTGAGGGAGAATCAGTCCCCTTCCAGAGGTTTACTGGCAGTTGTTGGCAATCTTTGGTTTGTAGAAGCACCGTCCCTGGCCCTGCCCCCGTCCCTGCCTCCATCTGTACATGGAGTTCTCCCTATGTGGTGTGTCTCCAAATTCCCCCTTTTTATAAGGACACTAGTTACACTGGATTACCCTACTCCAGGACGACCTCATCTTAACTAATTACATCTGCAACAACTCTATTTCCAAATAAGGTGCCCTTCTGAGGTAGAGTTCAGCATGTAGATTTCTGGGGGGACACAGTACAACCTGTAACAGAGGATAGAGTGGGGATTAAGTGAAATGATACATCTAAGAGCTTGGCATAGTACCTAGCATATAGTGAACACTCCAATGGGGAGTGAGCAGACCTAGTATCATGACAACCGTCATACTAATTGTTACTGTGACCATCATGTCACTGGCTCCTTCTGGAAAGCCTCCTCTTTGTCTGTTTCTCCCAGAGCCAGGACAGAGCCTGCACACATGGCTTCTGCTGGAGCTCTCATAGGATGATACACTCCCCCACACTGCTTTTCTTAAGGAAATAGCTATTTTTTTCCTGACTTGACAAAGTCAAACTTGCAAGCTTTGGAAGGCTAGGCATCAATTCAAACAAATTGCTAAACCACATTATTTTGATCTTTCAAATTTATCTGACAGCAGAAGGAGTGGGTTTCTTTCCTGTAGTTGTGCATTGTCTGCAGTCTCTTGTAATTGTGTTTAAATAAACGGGGGAAGGGCAGCCAGGCAACGCCTATGAACACAAGATTTTGTGATACCTGTGGTTAGAGTCAGAAGACCTAGTACATGGTTCTGAGCCAGGTTCACTGGTAGTGCACTGTGGGACCCCGACATAGGGACTTTGCCTCTCGAAGCTGCTATTTTCTAATTCATTCAATCGACACACATATTTTTGGACTAGGAGCTTGATCTTATAGACACCAGGGGTACAGAGAGAAGCACAGGTTCTACTGTTGAGGGACTCACATGTTCACTGCCAGTGGGAGGAGGCAGATGACACACAAATAATCCAGTGCCGAGGGGGAACCACACCATCCTCCACTGTTCCTGTGGGGAGAGCAGCCCCTGTTCTCCCTCGGATGCACCTCACCTGCTTGTGCCGACTGCACGTCCCTCGGGGGCAAAATCTTCCATCCTATTCCTCCTGCCTGGCCCTGGTCTGGCTTACCAGAGGTGTTGGGCATGTCTGTTGAATGAACTGATTATCTAAATGGTTCAGAATATGGACTTTGAGTCAGCCAAACATGTTAACCTTGAATAAACGCTCAGTGCCTGTAGGATCCTGGGTAAGTCATTCATCTTTGCTAATCCTATTTCTTTCATTTATGGCATGGTCATAAATTATTTAAATCATTCATTCATTAAACGAGTATTTATCAGACCCCTATGATGTCCCAGGCACCCAGTTCTAAGCCTTAGAGGTACAGTGGAAAGCAAAACAGATAATGTATCAGTCAAATAAGCAGGATGTCAGATGGGGGTGGTAGCTGCTGTAGAGAAGAATGAACAGGAGGTGGGGGGAAATGGGTGAGGGGGTTGCAGTTTAAACTAGAGTGTCAGGAAGACCTCTGTGGAAGGGAAAGAGGAAGACAGAGACAGACAAGAGGGAGTCAGCCAGATGTGGCCCACTGGGAGGAGCGTTCCCGGCACTGCAAATGATGCATCCCCCTGGCTGTTCTGAGCATCGCATTTGATTATGTGAGAAAAGTGCTTAGAATGCTTCCTGGGATACAGTAGGAGCTCATTAATTGATAGCTATTATTAGCATTATGTGAATTAATGTAATTGCACTGAGGAAGGAAGATGGGAGAGACTATAAATGCACTCTGTAAACAGGGCAGTCACACAGCAAGGATTAGTATTATTATAGTTGTTGTTTATTACTAGCAATTACCTCTGGAAAATGTTCCTGACAACCCGAAGTCACAGAGGGCCCATCAACAACTCGTTGTCTCCCTCAGGCCCTGGGATTTGAGCCCCAGAGAGATGCTGAGAGGAGAGATGAGAGATTAGGAGAGGGGTACAGGATGGGTTTCTCTGCGGCTGCAGGAAGGAAGTAGCGAGATAGCCGCCCCCCTCCCCCGCCCCGCTCACTCTCAGAACACATACACACAGACAGACACTCGACCTGTGTGGATTACTGACGCCAGGTATCACAGCAAGAATTTGGGATTCGCTATTAGCAGATTCAAGAAATCTAAGTCCTGTTAATACTTCTGCTGTCAGTTCTGATTATTTATTGGACTGAAAAAGTCTTTGTAGTTTATAGATGCCTGGAAGGCAACAGAGTAGAAAACTGTGATTGAATTTCGCAATCATGTGTGAATTTAATCCAGCAAAGTTAACTAGAGGTTATAAGTGATCACTAAGCTTTACCAGGTATAAAAGGCTAGGTGAAGAAGGTAGGGATCAGAGAAAGGAAGAGCTGTGGCCCAGCAGTTCTGGGAGGTAGTAATTCATCGGAGGAGACAAATATGGTTCTCCCACGAGTTGACTGTAGCAGGCAGGGGTAGGGGCAAAATGCACCAGAGTGGGAGGGAGAAGGGTCCAGAAACTTCGTATGGGGAGACAATGGGGGAGGGTTGGTTTTAAAGTTAACACATAAGATAACGATTATAGCAGAAATTTCCTCTTGGGAATGCTCAAATTTCCCATAAAGACACATGAGTATCTTTGATTGGGTCCCCAAAAGCAAAGCCCAGGATGGGGAATCACACGTCAGTGATTTGTTAAGGATGTGTTAAGGATGTTTCTCTCAGGAGAAGTCTGTAAGGGAGAAAGGAAAAGGAAGAGGCCAAGCTGGGATGTGGTTTCAGATGAAGGTTAGCCTCAGCCTAATCCTGTGGGGTGCCCTGGAGAGTAGATTGTACCGGGTGTTGCACCAGCTTGTCAGCACTGCTGCAGGCAGAGGGGCTGGGTGTAATTCCTAAGCACTGCCTGGTCAGGAGGCACCAATCACCTGCTCCCTCAGGGAAGGCTGCAGGTGTGAGCCATCAGCAGGGGCATCTGTAGCAACTAGGGGATGGGCAAACCTAAGCAAAGCCCTGAGAGACAGCCCAGGAGATCTGGGTGGGGCACTGACCGAATCTGCTGCGGTTAGCTTTTGTGTATAGTGCTGAGTGGTGGTAAATCACAGGACCACTGGAGCTTGGCTGGCACTGAGCTAGTCCAAAGGGAGGAACAGGAGGGAGGTCTGAGAGCACACAACTTTCACATTAAGGTAGTTTTCAAATCCCTAGAGGGAATGGCAGCAGGAGAGACTCAAAAGTGATCTTGCTTACAGGCAGGGTTCACTTGGTTCTGTTTTGACATTCAACCACTACAGCCTTCACACAAGAAAACAGATGTGTTTCTTGCTGAGAGAATTCCACGAGATTATATATATGAGACGGAATGGCACCCAGCAGGTATATGGTGATTGTCTTCTGGATTCAATTCTGAATATTGCTTGATTAGACCCACATAAACTCTATTCTTTGAAAGTCACTGTCACAATAGCAGTAGTAATAATAATAGCAATAATGACGATGTACTTAACGGGTGCTAGACACTATTGCTATTTTTCACAACAATGCTTTGAAAGAAGATAGATTTACTTTCATTCTATGGATGAGAAAACTTAGGCACAAAGAAGTAAATAACTTCCCTGAGGTCACACAGCTCTAAGAGATACACTGTGGCCTCTTTTTGTCTGACTTTTCTTTCACATTTGCCATTGCTATTCTAGTTCAGTGGTCTATTTCATCTGAGTTTGAGGGTTGGGCTGATTAACCAGAGAATGGAGGGTGAGAGATTAGGGTCTCAAGTCAGCTCCTATATTACATTTGTGTATGATGCAATTTTATTGGAACTACCAGGGTCTGGGATGTGGTGGGGGCAGTGGGGTACAGAGGAAGTTCTGGAAAGTTTTGCTGTTGGCTCTAGGTGGCAGCCGAGAAAGGCTCATGAAAGAGGAACCTCAGACTAGGAAGCAATGTGTGGCATCAGGAGCTAGCATGGGGTCACTGGGACAAAACTCGTTTTCTAGGACACCCGGGAGACACATCACACTTGGACTATTTCAGAGCTTCTGACAAGTGATAACAATGAAACAGGCAGGATCATGATAGTCTGAGGGGTGGAGATGTGACTAGTAGAATGACCAGCCCCAAAAGTTATCAAATCCTGGATTGGTAGAGTTGTTCCTATTTCTGTATGGAGTTTCTAATGCTCTGTTTCTTGTCTCAAATTTCTTACAAACATCTAGGGACTAAATGATGATACCAAATACAAGATGCAAATATGTGGCTGGCCTCAAATTCAACCTAAAAAACATCTAAGGACTAAATGCTGATATCAAATATGACACAGATGTGTGGCTCAGGGGCGGTCTGAGCTGAGTTTCTGCACTGAGTAATAAAGCCAGGACTCCAGAAGATCAGACAAGCAGGAGAGATGGGCCAACTCCAACAAGATGAAGTTTAATGTGGTCTTGTGTGTGTGTGAAGTTCTCTGGATAAAAAGAATCAACTGCACATCAGGATCACAGTAGGACTACATAACTGTGGATATAGAATCAGGAAGGGTTTGAGCCAACATTGCGAGCTCCCCTGGGATGAGGAACCTCTTTCCTCTCTCCAGCTACCTAGTTTGACTGTACTTGGAATTCCAACCAAGCTGTGTTTACTCTATGATGTCCTTTTATAACTTAAAAAGTTGATTGGAGGGGGTGCAGTATTTGAGTCTTAGTAGAGATAATTTTAAAAAAATCTTGCATAAAAATCTTTAAGGGACACACAGGCTAAGGCTGGATTTCTCTTCACTGACAACAAAAGCAAACAGATCAATAAATTCTGCAAATCACCATCTGCAATTCTTTATGCCCTTGGTGAGGTCAGTTAGAACATAGCCATGAGAGGTGAAGCGTCTGACCCTAAGGGTGCCAGCCTCTCCTAGCAGATGCTGCATTGAGATGTTCAGATCCACAGTTGGTTGAGAGAGGTTGGGCGGAGGATGGAGGATGGTTCTATTATTTGGAGGAACTTACGGGTCTCCCTCTTTCCAGCTGTGATCGCTTCTGCATGGGGTCCACCCACTGGGAATGAGCAAGAATGGGGCCTTCTTCACACCCAATTAAAGATACTCCCCAGGAGCTTCTTCGGTTCTCTATGGCCAAATGGTCCGGAAACCTCATGCCTCCCCCCAAACCTGGTGTACATCCCTCGAGGAACTCACTGGAAAAAACATGGATTCCATTGTCATAGAGTAAAATGAGGGTCTATTCATTTAGCCTGTCATAGGCACAACAAACTCCTTTTAAAAGACAAATCAGAGGAAATATTTGCCAAAGGGGGTATACAGATGGCCAGAGCCATCATACCTTAACCTGACATACCCAAAGGAGCTGTCTGCTTTGAGACCCGGGAGGTTACCCCTGTTTTAAGAGACTAGAGAGTGGGGAGAATTTTAAAATGATTACCCCCAAAACTTAAGGCTTTGATGTTGACCTGAATGCGTAGCAAATGTTCCCAGGCATGTTTTGAAAAGTTATGGTCTCCTGGCAATGAATTCAGTACATCTTTGTCAGGAAAACCTAATTAGAGGAGTCTGTTAAGCACAGCATACTGACATGTTGAGGCTTGGAGATGGGGGCCTGGTATTGCTTGCATCCTTGCTCCCAGCACATGGCACAGGAGGGGAACCCAATGGACGGCTGCCTTGCAATTACTGATATAGCGAGTTTTGCTTACTGAGCAGCAGGAAAATTGAGGGTGGCTCCTTGGTCTTTACTCCTCTAGGAGAAATACAGTCTTCCTTTCAGGGAACTTGGGTAGACCTTGAATACTGCCCAGGATTTATTCCCCATCTCCCCCACTAGATCGGGGGCTCCCAAGGGCAGGGACCACACGTTATTCCTCTCTCTGCTTCATGCACCCACCGACAGGTTTAAACGCAAAAGGTGTGTGTGTGTGTTAGTAAGCAATTCTCAAGGCTACTATTGAAGAATCACCCTGACTGCTTATTCAAATATCTTTACCGAAATATGGCTTTACCAAAAGTCCCCTGAATCAGAAGTTATAGGGTAGGGCAAGGGAATCTGAATTTTTCATGATTTTCACACATATAGATAGAAGTTTAGGAATCATTGCCCGAGGTGACTTCTGCTGAGCTGGGTTCCAAGCCCTTATTACTGTCAGAAAAGAAGATTCTCAGAATGTTCTGGGCTTTTGAGACCTAATTAGCCAATTCTCGCCTGAGTTTTCCGGCCGCATGTTTGGCAGAAGAGGGACATCCAGGTGGGGAAGCTCCCTGAGACTCCTAGACCATGGAGAGGTAGTCCCAGGGCTGAACATCAGAACTGTGCACTTGAGGAATCAGAGATGGACGGCACCCACAAGTCTCCGGTGTGCAGGTGGGGACGTGGAATCCCATTTCAGTGTTCCCTGAGAAGGGCAGCTGGGCGCGGAGCTCCCAAGAAGATAAAACGGAGCTGGGCTAAACTTGGGCTAAGCTGGATTCCCAACCTGGGATGCACGGAAGAAATTTCTTCATCAACATGCCCACCCAGAACCACAGGCCCAGCTCTCCGTAGAGAGTGTGAATACTGCATCAATTGAAATCGAGTCATGGATATAATTAATTTAATGTGTTTAAACGATTTCCCATATAGTAAACATGCTGAATGAGAGGGACCCAGAAGAAAGTGTCTGCCTGAGAGAGGAAAAATGGATACTGTGTGTGCTGTATAATGAAAACCCTTCAGCAAATGGAAAATGCTTCAATTCATTTCCAACCCCCGTGTTCCTTGCCTTTCTAACTCGTTATTTATAGCCGAACTTGGCCTTCTGTGGTCTCCTTGGACCACAGAGACACTTTTTATTTTGTCAGAAGACATTCTTTTTTCTGTGACCAGAAGACAATTTTAATGAAACCTGTCTACAACCCAGTGACAAGCACCTATTAATATGTGACAAAGGGGATAAGGAGGAAGGTAAAACAAAGTGCAGAACTGTTCACTGCTGCAATCTTTCTCCACTAAAGGGACCACTGCACAGAGAAGGGAGATGGTATCGAGTGAGTGGAGGCAGGACTGGCTCTGGCAAACCATCTTACTGAGTGACTTTGAAGGAGTCACCTCCCCTCTCTGGACATTGGACACTCATCCACACCACGAGAGCGTTGACTTCAAGGCTCTTTAAGACCACTTTCAGTCCTGATATTCGCTGAATTATGAATCACAAACTGGAGCAGATGTTAAAAAGAAACTTGTTTTCAAGCCATGGAGAGTGGTTCAGGCAGTCTTATCTATTGCTCATCAAGTAGGGATTATGTATTATTTGACTTAGACGAAAGGGAGCATTTAGAAGTGGTTATAAATGACCCCCAACTTAGATCTATCAGCCATCTAGGCGAAATGCTGAGTTCTAGGATTATGAAGGGTGGCAAAATGCTTCCTAGATTCTGTAGCTCTCTATTTATTCGTTTCAACTTTGGATACCATGAATTCTACCAAATAAGAAAGGATGAAGGATGGCCTGAATAAGTATACCTATGTTTTGAAAGAGTCCTACCACAATGCTACCCGTGGGATACTGGGAAAATCCCACTCTTCTCTGAATCTCAGTCTGTGACCTTGTACGATGAACAGAAAGGACTTTGGAGGAATTTTGATGGGTGTCCTGTCCAACCTTTTTGAGGGAGGGGTCTCAGGGGCTGCTAGGGTGGAGAGGGACTTCAGAAAGAGGGGTCTGAACAGGCAGGGCCCTGAACTCTTCCTGTGTTCAAGTGAGAAGTTCCTCTTTAATGTGTTTTATATACCAGACTCCACGTGAGATTTTATAACAAGGCGTTCTGAGAATAAAAACAATTTTTTTAAGCTACTGGTCTGAGGAAAGCTGTTAAAGTTTCCAGCCTGAATCTAGGCTGTGCTATAAAAATGGACCTTGCCAATAACTATATGGAGGCTTTACTTCTGAACCGTGGGAGGACATCCCGGCGCCTTCAGTCCAGAATGGATCTACTCAAGGATTTTGGAAATCTATTTCTTTTTAGTGCCCACCCCCTATTCCCTCCCTGCCCTCCCCCCCACAGCCATGGTTCTCAAACTCTGGCATGTGGTAGAATCACCTGGAAGGTTTTTTAAAACACAGATGGCTGGGCCCTGCTCCTTGAGATTCTGATTCAGTGGGCCTAGGGAGGAGCCTGAGAATGTGCATTTCTAACAAGCTCTCAGGTGATGCTGACCACACTTTGAGAATGGGTGGCCTATAAGATGAAGGCCAGTCTCCTTAGCTTCACTCTCCACAGTTGGATCCCAACATACCTTCCCAGCCCCACCATCCACCTTCCCAATGTCCTGGCCCGATTAATTGTCCTCCCCTCCCCACTTACATTTCTTCCTTGCTCCCCATGTTCCACCAGGGCAGATCCAGCCCCCTCTCTGCATGTCTAACTCCTACCCACTGTTCAAGGCACACCTCAAGTGCCACTTCCTCCAGAATGCCTTCCCTAACTTTTTAACCAAAGGCCACAGAAATCCCTCCAGGCTCATATAGTTTCTTCCGTAGTACGGAGCACTTTTAACCTCTCCCCAACAGTTTAGTCCAGGTCTCACCTCTGTATCTGGGCCACAGGCTCTGGAACTGGGAGCCCATCTTACCTTGGCATCCATACCCCTGTCCATACCCTCAGCACCTGCACAGATCCTGGTCTACCAGATCAACAACACGAGCCTGAGCACACGTACGCATGTATATGCACGTTCAAGAAACGCACCAACCAGCTCATCTTACCCACTCCTCTTAATTCCCCAAGACAGGCGGACTCTACTCTGAC
This sequence comes from Tarsius wallacei, assembly GCA_963574415.1. NCBI lineage: Eukaryota > Metazoa > Chordata > Mammalia > Primates > Tarsiidae > Tarsius > Tarsius wallacei. The sequence goes on from CAUYQG010103489.1 coordinate 38,553, forward strand.
TCTTTAAATTAGAACAGAGGACAGCACTTTAGCCCACTCAACCTATTCTTCAGACAAAATTTCCATACTTTCTGGGAGCGGAGTCAGTGACAAGTACATCATGAGACATAAATAACTACCACTTGGGCTGATACCAGAAGGTACTGTAATGCAGAAATTAAGAGCTAGACCCAGGTTCAAACCCCACTCGCCTCTGATTAGCTGTAGTACTTCAATGCTCTGGGCTCCAGTTCCCTCGCCTTTTATGGGGATAATAGCAGGACCTACTTCCTTGGGATGACATAAGCATGCAGTGCGATATTATTAAACATAACAATAGCTAGCATTTACTGAACGTCTGCTATGCACCTAGCACTGAGCACACGTTCTTGAGTCTGATCTACATAAAGGACTTAGCACAGTGCCTAGCACATAATACACATTTGAGAAATATTAGCCATTATCATCATTGCTTATTTTCCCAACTTCCATGCAAGGCATATATTATTATTCCCATTTCTCAGATGAGAAATTTGAGGCTCAGAGTAAGTAGTCTGCTCAACGAATATTAGCAAGTTGTACTATGTAATGGATAATCTGTATGACTAACTTGTGAGGTAGGTAGTATTCCCATCTTGTGAATGAAAACTGTAGTTCAAAGAAGGTAGGCTGTAAGTGAAGGCCTGGGATTTGAACCTGACTTTGGATCCCAAGCTCCTGCTGGCCCACCCCACCCCACCATCTGGTAAACTGCACCTGTCCAGTGTGTGAAGTCAACTTTCTTCGCCCTTTCTTATTCATGAGTCATGGAGAAGCATTTCCCCAATGTGTCTGAGAACACACACTGCCCCTGCCCTTTGTCTAAAAAGCCTTGCGATCCTGTGCAGTTATTTCAGTGATCAGAGAGAACAGATCACATATTAGAAGGTGGACAACAGCACGTCTCCAAGGGACTCCAAGGAAAACAGCCCAGAGGCGTGGGACTGACCGTGACTCCGAAGAAGTTGGTCTCGTTCATGGCATTGAGAATGATCCTGCCCAGCGTGTGGTCTGTGTAATTGAAGTCCTGGATCCGCTGGTGCCGGCTGCTGGCGTGCAGTGTCTCCATGGCCCTCTGCAGCGTCTTGGCGATGACCCAGATGCCGTCATAGGCGTACCCGTGGAACTTGCTGGGCCCCACGCCTGACCGCTTGTTGTTGTACTCTCTCTCATACTGCTGCGGAGTCTGGAAAAACAAAAGGAATCCCAAGTTACATAGGGCAGGGGCGTCAGGGGCACAGTGCCAAGAAGAACTGATACTCTTTAGTGCCCAGTGTGTGCCAGGCTTGGAACTAGGCTCTATGTTCACATATCTCATTTAAACCTCACAACAACATCAGAAAGTGGGTACTATTGTTGTCCTCATTTTGCACATGAAGAAACAGATTCTGGAAAATCAACTTGCTTAGGGCCACACAGCCGGTGAGTGAAAGGCCTGGATTTGAACCCTGTCTGTTGACAAGGCTAAAGAGAGGGAATAATGTGCCCTAACCAGGTCTCCTGCTGGTATTTGTAGAGCCTGGGGCTAGATGGAGGCCCACATACCATATGTCTGAATATTACAGTTACAGACAAGTGAACAAAGTGTGCAATAAAATATTTTCTCTCCCATCACCATAGTAAATATGCCTTCTAATGATCTGGAAGGCCAAGATGGAATTCAGAGTTCCGGGGTTCCTCAGAGCTTCAGGCCAGACATAGCAGCACACGGGTAGCTGGCCTTACGCTGCTATGGCCCATCCCATCCCCCCTTCCCTTCCCGTCATGCTCCATCCTGCAGCCCAGCCAGGCTCAGTTCATACCTCCTTCGTCTTTCAGCATCAGTAGCCCCTTGACCACCCCAGAGGCACAGTCCACCCTCAAGAACAGGCGCTGACTCAGGCAAGAGGCTGCCTGGGCCCTGGAAACAGCTCTAGCATGTAGACAGGAAACTCAGGGCATGGTCTAGAAGCTGGAGGTGTGCAGGCTCCGGGTGGGCCGTCCCCGTGGCCCTGTGGATTCCCAGCTGCATGGGGCCCAGGTGAGGCCCTCTAAGAGCACGGGCCCAGGGCAGGTCCCGGTTCCTAAGGAACTGGACTGCATCTCTCCCTCCCACTCCTTTGTCTACCTTCCATTATGCCACAGTGTCTGGGAGTAGCTTGGCATTGAAACAAAGATGATCTTTCACCGAGCTGAATTTAATAAAACAATTTCATTGGTAATATTAACATTCTGATTGTGGCCACCCAGTAATGGCACTGTCTTTTCCTTCCGGTTCCTGGAACTTGCACTTCCAAGTGAATGAGTCCCCAAGGGACCCGTTATCCTCACACCTTCATGGGCCTTTTTTCAAATCACTTCTGAACTCCTTTGCCAGAAATGTCATAAGGGCCCACAGCTTGGTCTCTGGAAAAACCCTCCTTGGGGACAAAGCATACATAGAAACCGCGGACTCATTGTCAGTTTATACTGAGCAGGGCCCTTAGGGATGAGCGGTCACAGACACCCCATCCATCTACAGCCTAAGGCACAGAGAGGTTCAGAGAAGTGCCCAAGGTCACACAGCTTGTGTGTGTGTGTTTGTGTGTGTCTGTGTGTGTAGCCAGACTAGCTTCCCATTCCATCTCGGCTACTTCTTTCATCTTTGACGTTTGAGGTTATAACTGTTTTTTGACAATCACAAGTTGTTTGGAGCCAGTTTTAGTGTTAGAGGAAGGTGTGGGACTGGTCCCTCAAAGGCTGGGTCTCTCCATGGCTTTGAGGCCAAGAAGCCTAGTCTCTCGTGGGGCCACCCACACAGGTGCCTGGCGGGTGGTGCTGAGTGTCTCTGGCTGTGGACCCTGCAGACAAGGAATTCTGTGACCAAACATGAATGGAGACCCAGCCAGAGTTGGCCTCCTTCTTTTTTGTTTTGGGGTCCTATTTGGAAGGCTCAGAGTTTACCCTTCTTTATAGTTTCCTCTAGAAATACATCCTCTTCAGCCATCACCACTCTGTTCGTCACTCAAAATACCTGGCAGGTAGAAACTCTCCTCAAATCCGAGGATTCTTCAAGGAGACCAGCACAGCTCTGCCCAGCTCAGTTACAAGGTTGCCCTCAGCACATCCTTCTGCCCATCTGCACTCCCGTCGGGCTGGCTTTTGAAGCCTGCAATCATCCGATCATGTTCACTCCTCTTAGGGAGGAAACAATCTACTATGAGGTGCTTTCTCATCCTTAAGCCTTCTGGGTCCGCCATCACATCAAGCTTGCTCACACCTCAGGACTTTTGCACTAGATGCTTCTTCTGCCAGAAAGCTCCTCCCCAGCTCTTGGCATTCAAATGTCAACACCTGTCACTTCTCAGGGCCCGGACCCACCTGTTCTAAAAACCCACACCCCAAGCACTCTCTGTCCATCGGTCTTCTTTTCTATTTTGTATTATCACTCTTTGCAGTTGTCCTACTTATGTGTTTACCTGCCTATTGTCTGTTGTTCCCGCCCTCCCTCCCCACCCAACTAGAATTAAGTTCCATGAGGTCAGGGATGTGATCTGTCTCGAACACTGACATATCACTAGAACCCCAAACTATACCTGCATAGGCCCTTTGTAGGCCTCCGTTTCTCTGTCTGTAAAACACGGGAACATACCTCTTCACACTGTAGGTTCAAATTGTTCTCTCCAAATGTAAACAGTTATAATCCCCCTGTGTATGAAAGTACTCATTTCCCTGTAACCTTGATGATAGGGATGCTAACATCATTGTCAGTTTAATTTTTAACATTATTGTCAGTTTGTTAAGAAAAAAATATATCTTCTTTTAATTTTAATTTTCCTTTTTCTGATTAATGATTAGAATAAGCTTCTCTCCAATACTAAGAAATTTTAGTTATTCAGGTAAATTTCCTCTTTATACACCACAGTCACATTTTTTCATGTCTTGTTTTAATGCATCCTTGTCATTTTTCCATCTTTTACTACTTGGCTATATTTTTTCTGATTTTTAAATGTGATTGGGGTCTATTTTGGGTTGTTAATTCAGCTAGTGACCATTTTTAAAGGATTAAAAAATTACTTGAATGTGTATTTCTCTAATGAATTGCTTTAAGTATGAAAGGAATAAGGCCCCCTTGACGTCCCTTCTCTTGGATTTTGCTCCATAAGCTTTCTCTGATGCACAAAGAGGCATCTGAGGGCTGGTAGTGTCCATCTTTAACACTATTGTTTAACCCATTTGTTCAATCCATTGATTCCATTCCGATGACATTTCTATACTGCCTCCCCAGCCAGAGCATGACACGGGATATCCTTCAAGATTTCTATGATTCTTTTAAAGTCAGGGGTCTAGACCTGGGTCTCACCAGGAGGTAACTCCATGCAATTTTTTAACTTCCTGGATATCGTTTTCTGTTTTGTTTTGTGGAGACAGCAAGGGGACCAAGATTATATTGTTTATTTGACTTGACCTTGGAGACAACAAAGACCCCTTCATCAAACTTTTAATATGTGCCATGGGTAAATTCATACCTTTTCTATTTCATAAAACTGTTCTTCCCAGGAATGAAGAGCGGGGGGAGGGGGGGGGGGCGAGAACCCTGGAAATGTGGCTGTTGGCCACATTTCTGTGGGTAGAGTCCTTGGAATGGAACACAGGTGTAGCTAAGTCCTGGAAGGTGACCTCATTCTTACTGTCACTGAAAGCATCAAGCTACAGAAGTCCTTGCTACCACATTATACCCAGGCCATTCATCACTGTTCCCAGGTGATGCCAGCACCAATCTCCCTTGGGCAAAACAATGACAGCAGGAAGAAACACTCTCACAATTGTTGGAGAAAAAGTAATAGTTGTTTTTAAAGTAGGCCTCCAATTATTCAGGGCAGAAGAATTTCTTCCATTGGAAAGCCGACACTGAATGCTGATTAATTACTCATCCTCTGAGGTCAAGTTTATCGGGAGATGCTAACATTTCTGAGAAAATAACTTATATAGATAGTCCCAATTACTGACAGGTTGTGCTCCAGCATATTTTTGAAAGGTAGTTGCTGGTACTTGGAACATATTTTTCCCACAGAAACTATGTTATAAATAGTGGTTAGGTTCCCAGGCTAGCCCACACAAGCTTGCTAATCTACAGTGTGACTAAACTTTATGAGTCTGACATTCTAGCAGAACCAAGCTGAGCCCTGCCTTGTGGGAGAGGGCAGCCTCAGGGACAGAAGAGAGGAGAACAAGAGAAGGAAGGACAATTCCTCTTCCACATCTCCAGCTGTTTCCTGCAGAGGCAAAACTGGCAGTATTTCTCTCTAGTATCCCTTGTGGGATGTTTGCATCACAGAGCCTCATTTGGAAGGTACACTAGGGGATACTTAATTTCCTGCTCTTGTACTTCTGGTTTGTAGGTCACTTGGGTACCTTGCTAAAATGCAGATGCCAGGGCTACATTTTGGTTCAGCATGTCAGTAAGTGAGTTAACTTGGGCATCTGTATCTTTAAAAATCTCAGATTTCAAGCACACACAAATTGATACCCACTGATTAAGTCCCTTCTCCAATCTGATTATTGGATTTCAATAGCAACTTCCAAGTGCCTGCTGAGTTTCTTCTTAGATTCCTCCAGTGTTGGGAAGCTCACTATCTTTTCAGGCCCAGATGTCCACTCAAGGAATGCCTGATGTTGAAGAGACTGTTCTTCCAGATACAGTTTATGTCTCTCTCCCTGTAACTTATTCTCAACATGCTATGTCTTCCTGTATAGCCACAATACACCCATCAACCCTTCTGCATGAGCAGCAGTCTCTCAAAGAGCTAAAGACAGGGACACGCTTTCCCTTTTCCTGTGTGGCATTTTCTTCCTTTTAAGCTAAATAACCTCAGTTTAGGTTTCTACTCAGACCAAAGCTCCCATAAAGGACATTTAGAAAAGCAGAATAAAGTATAAAAAATGCTATTCAAAGGCATCAGAAAGCAGCCCGGACAGGCAGGACAGAGAAGCCAACATTCTGGAAAGAAGAGAAATGCTTTGAGATGAGCCCAACATTCTCTGCCGTTTTCCCCTTGAGGCATTTTCTGATTTGTAAGAAGGCTAATTACAGAAACAGAAAGCTTTGGATCAGAGCTTTCAGCTGTCCCTCAGGGGTAGAAAGCCAAAAGCTGTAGTTCAGGTAGCAAGACTTGCATGGCCAACGTCCTAGAGAAAAGGGAACCATAAAAAAAGTGAGCTTGAATTAAGACTGGTATCTCCACTTGAAATATTTGAGAGACCAACCAAATATGGAGGGATGAGAAAACAAACTGGGCTATTTGGAGTTTCACAGTATTAGGAAGATTACAATTGGAGCCTAGGTAAACACTCCAGGATTTTGATTGAGAACACTGACGAGTCTAACACTAGGAATCAGGGCAAACCAAAATGGACCAGGCCTTACAAAAATGAAAACCAAACCTGGAATCACCTCAATCCTTGATTGGATTAAGTGATCTACCACTATTGAAACCACCTGCTTGAAGAATAATACATTTTCTCTGGGTAAAGATTAACACAACCTGTGACTTCTACAATTTTTCACATATAGTACATTTAATCAAAATTTACCAGATGCATTTAGAGATATGATTAGATGATTTTTTAAAAAGAAAAAAAGAGAAAAAAGTCAATAGAAACAAATCCATAGATGATCCAAATCTTGAAGTTATTAGACATGGATAAATAAAATAGCAAGGCTTATAAGTTCAAGAAAATAGATTAAAAGATGCAGAGTATTACCAGGTAACTGAAAGTTACAAAAGAAAAAAAGAGAATAATGTGAAAATTCTAAAAACAAAAAATACAACTGAAATAAAGAACTCAATAGATGGGTAAAGCAGCATATTAGACGCAGCAGAAAGTAGATTAGTGAACTGAATACAGATTAATAGTAAATATTCAGACAGAAGCATAGGAAGAAAAAAGAATAGAAAATAAATGAGCATAAGGGATACATGGAATATGTTGAAAATGTATAATATATGTACAATTGGTGTCCTGGAAGGTGAGGAAAGACAGAATAGACAGAAGCAATATTTCAAGGAATACTATTCTAGAATTTTCCCAAACACACATTAATCCACAGATTCATGAAGTTCTAGCAAACTCTGTGAACTCTAATAAAGATAAAGGAAAAGAACATTTCACTTAGCACAGCATAGTAAAACTGCTGAAGACGAAAGAGAAAACAAAATCTTAAAAGCAGCTAGAGAGAGAGAAAAAAAGGTGCATTACCTTCAAAAGAGTAATAATGTCTGACAGCTGACTTAATATAAACAATATAAGCCAGAAGACAATGGAATAACATCTTAAAGTGCTAAAAGAAAATCACAGACAATCTAGAATTCTCTACCTACTTAATAAATCTCTCAAAATGAAGAGTAGAATAAAGAACATTTCAGACAACAAGAAACTGAGAAGATTTGTCTCTATAGTCAAAGTAAAAAAGAAATAAACAACAGGAGAAGTTCTTCAGGCAGAGAGATAATAATAAGCAGAAAAACAGAATTGTAGGAAGAAATAAAAAATAATAGAAAGCGTAAATGTGTTCATAGATATAAATACAAAATGACATTAGGGTCAAGAACATCCAAGAGAACCTTAAAGAAGAACAAAAATTAAGAACTTAGACTACCAGGTTTCAACTTTTCTTATAAAACATTAGTAATTAAAACAGTGCAACATTGGCCAGGTTTGGTAGCTCAGCCTGTAACCTCAGCACTTTGGGAGGTTGAGGCGAGTGGATTGCCTGAGTCCATGGGTTCAAGACCAGCCTGGGCAACTTGGCGAGACCTTGTCTCAACAATAAATAAAAAATTAGCCGGGTGTGGTAGCGTACGCCTGTAGTTCCAGCTACTTGGAAGGCTGAGGCGGAAGGATCGCCGAAGCCCAGTAGGTCGACGCTGGAGTGGCCGTGAGTGTGCCACTGCACTCCACCCTGGGTAACAGAGTGAGACTCCAACTCAAAAAACCCCCAAAAAACCAGTGTGATATTGATGAAAAGATAGGCAATTAGACCAAAGAAAGATAATTGATAATCTAGAAGCTCATGAACAGGCTTACACTATATGCAAAAATTTAGCTTATGAGAAAGGTAGCACTGCAGCATGTGTGGTGGGATGAGAAATTGTGCCCTTTTCAATAGATGATCCTGACTCAATTGATTATTCTTAAAAAATAAATATTTTTCTCATTTCAGGTCATTTCAGAATCAATTTCATGTAGATTCTATATCTAAATGTAAGACATAAAACAAAACTTCTAAATGACAAGATAGGAAAATATCTTCATGAGCATGAGTGGGCAAAAATGCTTAAACAAGATACAAATATATTACTAATAAAGAAGACTAATAAGTCATATTAAGTTAAAACTAAGAATATCTGTTCATCAAAATATATCAAGAGAGTGAACAGATAAGCCATAGAATGGGAGAAGATACAAATGATACACAAAATTGTAAAAGAATTCATATCCAAGAACATAAAAAAACTTCTGCAAATTAATAAGAAATTGACAGAGAATTCAATAGGAAAAATGGGCAAAAGATTTGAATAGGCAATTAATAACAGAAGATATCAGAATGGCCAACAAAGTTATGAAAAGATGCCCAACTTCATCAGTCATCAGGGAAATGCAAATTAAAACTAAAACAAGACACCATACATACCCGCTAGATCGGCTAAAATTAAAATGCTGACAATACCAAAAGTTAGTGCTCATGTGAACAAACTGCAGCTCTCATTTACTACCGGTGGCTGTGTAAGTTGGTATAACCAATTTAGAAAGCTGTTTGGCAATGTCTACTAAAGCTGAACACATTGATACCCAATGGCTCAGAAATTCCACCTCTAAATATGCACCCATTAATAATGTGTGCATATATTTACCAAAATACATAAAATACCTAGAAACAATTCAGACAAAATATGTGCAATAATTCCATACAGAAAGCTACAAAACAATTCTGAGAAAAAGAAGACCTAACTAAATGCAGGAATATATAAAATTCCTAGATTGGAAGAATCTGTATTATTAACGTGTCTTTCTTTCCCTAAATAGATCTACAGATTCAGTGAAATCTCAATAAAAAAACAAAGGTGGCTTGGGTGTACATTGACAACCCAATTCAAAAATACATACAGAAATAAAAAATGACAAGAATAGCCAAGGCAATCTTGAAGAAGAGCTAAGATGGAGGACCCATATTAATAGTTATCAAGACTTATTATAAAGCTACAGAAATTAAGATGTTTTGGCAAATAAAACAAACAAATGGAAGAAAAAATAAAGTTTAGAAACAAAACCAAATATACATAGTCATTTGATTTATAACAAAGGTGACATGGCAGCATAGTATGGGAAAAGATGGGTTCTTCAATTAATGATTTTGGGTCGATTAGATATCCATATGAAAAAGAAAAGAAGAAAAAGAATTTTGATCCTTACTTCACACCATATACAAAATCAATTCCAACTTGATCTATATGCAAAAGGTAAAACTATAAGCTTCTAAAAGACAAGACGGGAAAATGTCTTCATGGCCTTGGGGTGATTTCTATTAAGATAAAGAATTTCTATTCATTAAAACACACCCTTTAGAGGACTCTGAGATAGCTGAAGATCATGGAAGTTGTGTATAAATCAATTTCCCCAAGTTTCTCCAATCTATCCTAAATAGCTTTGTAGCTACAAAAATTCTATAATCATACCCTCATTAATAATTAAAGACAGGGAACATCAAGACTGTAAAACAACAGAGTAAAAAGAGAAAAAATACTAAATTTCACTTGTGCTTTTGCCCCATCCATGCCCTAGTGTAAGCTTTTGTGGCAAAGGCAGCCTGTGGAAACTGACAAAGACAGAAGACGATAGCTACTTAAGGGCAAACTGGAATAAATACCAGAAAGATTTAGCCATCCTAAATCTGAAGATGCTAAAAAAGACTGCTGGAGTTCAAAAGTTCCAAAGCAGGCATCTGTATAGCAAAGTTAGTCTGAAGAATGTTATGTCTGGTGGTGGGTATTAGCTGGGACAGTGCATAAAAGTAGCTTCTAAATTGCTGCGAATAGTCTTTTTCTTGACTGGGGTGATGGTTACATGGGGGCTCTCCTTCAATAGAAATAATTAACTAAAAAATCAAAAAGACTCCCAGTTCCTTCAGCTGCTCCTCATCTCACATGACCTGGGCTAAAAACCCTTCATCAGCCTCACCAATCCTCCTTCCTACCCCCAAGACTTTTATCCTGATGAGGGAGGAGAACTAACATTTTTTGATCACCTACTATGTGTTTGGCACTTGGTAAAATACTTTCTACTATATAATCTCATCTAATCCTTACAAATCTGTGGGAGACATATTATTAGCCCAATTTTTCAGATGAGAAGCAAACTGGAAAAGATTAAATGACTTGCCCAATGCCAATGTATCAGTATTAGGTTCAACTGCATGTAAAAGAAAAAAATGAATGATCAGTGACTTAAATGAGATCTTTTATTTCTTATATAAAAGTTGTCCTCAGGAAGGCTGTGCAACACAGCTATGTCAGCTCCACAGTATAATCAGGGACCCAGGCTCCTGTCTCTATGCTCCACAATTCTAGAACGAGGTTTCTTCTCACAGTCACCTGGTGTCCAAGATGGCTACTAGAACTCCAGCCATCCCATCCACATTCCAGTCAACACAAAAGAGAAAGAAAAAGAAAGGCAAGATCTCCCTGTAAAGAAGCCTTTCTAAAAATCCCATATAACATTTCTACTTATATCTCATTGACCACACTTAGAATCCTGCCATATCTAGCATGGGAGGCAGGAAAGGTACATGTTCAGTGGGGTGGCAACACGCCCAGTAAAAAATCTGAGTTGTTACAGAACTCAGAATGGGGGAGGAGGGATATGGCTGTTGGTAAAGACAACCAGCCATCTGACAGAGTCATCCAGTTGGGAAGTGGTGGCACCAAGATTCAAATCTAGTCAGTGGACCCTCCATCGGCCATCCAGCCCTGCATCCCAAGTCCATGTCCCTCTGCCACAGCACCTGCTCCCAGTGATGTGAGTGCCAAGTGGAGTAGCAGGGAACAGGAGCTTTGTGGGGGAATGGGGGCAGAGGCAGCAGCACTGTGAAGCTGAGGAGCTCTCCTGCTTTTCCACGACACCTTCTCTTCCTTCACTCTAGAGCCCAGAGTTTCCTGAAGACTCCAAGTTCTTTGTCACAGAGGTCACAGCACAGTGGTAATGAGATGGGTGCAGTCTTTCACAGGTCATTGGCTCTAAGTCAAGGGCTCACTAGACTTGTGTTTCCTTCAGTTTTACCATGTTGAATAAACAATCCTGGGTGATTGCAGAAGTTTCTTGCCAGAAAACCTTACGAAGTCTTCCAAAGGATGGGCCTGTGCCTTTTATGGAGGACTGGGGCCATCCCCAAGGTCCCTGCTGCTTCCAGGGCTCTTGGCCCAGCTCTGGGTCTCAGCAGGGAAACAGGAACAGGGGAAGAATGTTCTTATCAGAGAGGCTGAGCCATCACCAGAGAAATCAGGCCAGAATCATAAATGTTCACAATGGAAACAAACCTAACAGGACTTGAAAAATGGAAGTTGACACTTGAAATCACCAATGTCAACAGTCACTTTGCAGGAGTAGAATAGTGATGGGGAACCTCAACAAAGAGAGAGAGCTGGATGCTAGAGTCCAACCAGGGGCCCAGAGGCTGTCTTTGTGAGGTTCCAGAAGACTGCACTCCCGTGGGCTCAGGAAATCCTGGAGGCCTACGCTTGTGCCAACATGGGAAACTCCAGCAGGGATGACCTTATTATTTCTCCCATCAGAAAACTCCTGGCACCAGTGAGCGAGCTGGGGGAAGCTTGATACTAGAGACAGGCCTATGAAGGAGGTAACTCAGAGAACGTATCCAGGAGGGGCCACATTTCTGTGACTTTGTCTACCAGGAGTCACCTGTATCCTGGGAGATTCCAGGGTTCAGCATGATAACCATGTCACACAGCTTGATGTAATAACCCCATACTCTGTTTACAGAGGCAGAGAATTGAGCTGTGAAAGGACTTCTGGAGTTATCTAATCCAAGTCTCTCATTTTCAGTTGAGGAAACCAAGGCCCAAGGAGGGAGTGTGACCTGCTGAGGCTGCAGATTTATTGTGTGAATGCAGGATTAACACCAGATCTCCTGATTACCATGCTTTGTGCTCCGGCAAGTCACTGACCCACAGGGGACCACTGAGGTACCACAGAAGAGTTGCTGAATTGAATGCAGCCCTAAGCATGCCACAGGTCTAAAGGAACAATATGGCAGAGAAAAAGGTGACTGTACTGCATTGCTGGACCTGCTGAGAAATTGCCACAAACTGGGTAGCTTCAAACAACAGAAATTTATTCTCTTCCAGTTCTGGAGACCAGAAATCTAAAATCTAGGTGTTGCTAGGGATGGGCCCTTCTGGAAGCTCTGAGGGAAAATGCTCCATTCCATGCCTCTCTCCTGTTCTGGCGGCTGCCAGCAATCCTTGGCGTTCCATGTTTTGTAGACATATCACTCCAGTCTCTGCCTGATTCTTCACATGGCCTCCTCCTCTTGCGTCAAACCTCCCTCTACCTTTCTCTTACAAAGGACGCCTGTCATGGGATTCAGAGTCCACTCACGTAGTCCAGGAAAATCTCATATGACAGCCTCAAATTAATTACATCTGCAAAACCCTCCCTCTTCCAAATAAGTTCAGATTCACAGGATCCAAGGGTTAGGATGTGGACATATATTTTGGGAGGCCACTGTTCAACCAGGAACAGTGGAAACAAACCTAATAGGACTTGAAAAATGGAAGTTGACACTTGCAATCAGTGTGATGTGATGTTGGCTCCCTTCCCCTTTCTGTTCCTTAGTGTCCCCATCTGTAAATCAGCGAGGATAGAAGGAGCCCATTCATTTGCTGTGATTTCACAAGTGTTTGCTTGTCTTCATGGACACCAATGGATCCCAGAACACAGGCATCAACCCAGCAGTAATCCTTCCCATGCTGACCATGGTTCCTGAGCAGTTACATACAATACAAATGCAAATTTGAGAAATATCTCTCGACTCTCTAGGACTTCCTTTGACCACGGACTTCTGAAAGCTGTTTGGGGAACTTGGCTTGAATGCTTTATTAAACTCTGGGCTCCACACCCAGGCTGAGCCTGGAGAAGGGCTTGATAAATGCAACCTGTGCAGGGCTGGTACTAGCGAGGCAAATACAGCACTGATTTTAGGTGAAAACTCTAAGGGTGTGTCTCCCAAAAAACCCCTTAGAAATCAAGATTAAAAATATTTAAATGTCATATTAAAAAGACAATGCAAAAAGTCCATGATGAACAACATATCAATATTTTACAGAAAGATAGAATCCAGCCATGCACTTGCACAACTCACATCACTTGTCTCACCCTGTCTTGTAGACCTTGTCTATAGTTAAAATTTTGATAATTTGTCAGTCCTGGGTTTTTTGGCATTAATTTTGATTTTTTTTTAAAAAATGCATTACCACATTTCACTTAATCTTGATTACTGGGGTTTTTGGCACCCCCTTACATTTTGCACTTAGTCCCTGCTCTGGACCTGAGTTAAAACTGGTGGGACTGTTTCTTTGGAGAAGGGATGCCTCTGAGGATGTGGTTACAGCCCCCACATCTCCAAAGGACTATGTGGGGCAGAGGGGCCGATAGGATCTGAGTGGCTCCAGTGGGACCCAGGAACGAGGGTTAAGGGAGAAACGGTGAGTACTCTGCTACTGGAAGAGCTGTGAGTCTGCTGGGGTGGGAGTGGACTAGAGGAGCCCTGGGAGCAGTTCTGGCCCCTCTGAGTCCAAGAGGTGAAGAGGCTGCTGATTCCCTTTGTAATGCCAGTCACCTGGTAACCATAGAGTCATGGAAGAAATGCTACCCCTTGCTTTAAAGACCATTGGGACAGGGACTGGGCCTCCTGGACTTTTGGAAACCATCTTGATGGCTCTGCCCCAACCTGGGGCCTCACGTGTGGGTTTCCTACAACTGTGGGTTGAACAGCCACACATGGGACAGGAATGGTGAGAGGCTAATGGTCTCCTCACTAGCCCCAAATAAAACAATTAGAAAAAGGAAAGCCAGTGAGCTGGAGGATGCTGTTACAAATGTCAAGACATTTCATCTAAAATATACCACAACAAATAATCTTCCTCCAATGCATTCCCAAGCACTGCTCATGCCCTGCGTGGCTCTGGCCTGGATCAGATCCACACTCTTTAAACGGCTTTTGAGGGAGGCCCTTCGCAGTGACACGGCTCTCACCCTGACATAGCGTCATAGACCTCATACACAGTCATGTAAGTCTTTGTTGTCCCTGAAGCCTCTCTCCATTTGGTTATTTTTACCATCTGCTTTCATGAGTTATTTTCTCTTAGTTTTTGTGTTTTCCTCACATGTTATTCTATTTTTGGATTAAAATATAGGGTATCCCTGGACACAAGTATCTTAATAAATTGCAAACTTTGACACCTTTAATTCTGCTCATTATTCAACACCTCAAGAAATGTTATATATGCATTGATTTTGGTATAGAAATATTTCTTTCAACATTTTCTAGCAGGTGCAAACATGATTTTAGGAGTTGTTTACAAAATGTGTCCTAATGATTTGCCATTGCTTGACAAATCAATAAATCATTTGTGTCGAGTTGGCTCTGAATGAGATTAAATAATGAATTAAAGTTTTATATATATATATACATACATATATATATTATTATGAAGCTTGTTCTTGAAATAAAATTGGGTCTGTACGAACCTGGAGTTGGGTGCAAAATTGAACTACCTGAACACAGAGAAGACTGAAAAGAATGGTGTGGTGTACGCTGCTGTATTGACTCTGGCTGGCATTCAGGATTGAGAACCTTTACCAGTGCTGTCAGCACCTGATTTTTTTTTTTTTTTTTTGGAGTAGGGATCAGTTGCCTATGCTGAAGTACAGTGACACAATCACAGCTCACAGCAGCCCCAACCTCCTGAACTCAGGAGATCCTTCCACCTCAGCATTCTGAGTAGCTGGGACTATAGGCTCCACCATGCCCAACTAATATTTTGATTTTGTTTTTGGTAGAGACAGGATCTCACTATGTTGCTTAGGCTGCTCCTGAACTCCTGGGCACAAGCAATTTTCCTGCCTCAGCTTCCCAAAATACTGGGATTACAGCTGTGAGCCACTGTGCTTGGCCGGCACCTGATTTTTGATAATACTTACCATGATAGAGAATGGTGCACTTTTGAAACACTTTGACATATCCCCTATGACCTGGTCCTTGCAGTAGCTCTATGAGACAAGCAGGGTGGGGGCCAGTAACCCCATGAGAGCATGCAGCGGCCCGAGGATGTAAGCACCTGCCTGAGGTCCTGCTCCCAGTTGTGACAGCATCAAGGTGCAGGCTCCATGTTAGTCACTTTGTACAATCTGCCACCAATTCTCCTGATAACCTCAGAGGAGGGTGTTTGTACCACTACCACACAGATATGGAAACAGAGCTTGGAGAGCTCAAGTTCAAGCTAGGAAGTGGCAACATTGGGTTTTGAGCCAGTCTGCCTGGTACAGCACATGTTTCCAAAGTCTACCTGAGGACACTCTCCTCCAGGAGAGCATCAGTGAGACTGAGAAGTGACATTCTAGGTCAGAGGAGCACAGGATGAACTTTGGCAGAGTCTAGCAGGCCCTGGAGTTGGTGCCAGGACTCCTTCTTTTACACGTGTGCCGTGTTATGTGCCCACAGAGTGTCCTTACCTCATTTGATTCTCACAGTTCTGGCTATCCCCATTTTACAGGTATGTTAGGCTTGGAGAGGTCAAGCGATTTGCACAGGGTCACACAGGATGATACATGTGTACTTTCTGCCAACATCATCAGACAAGATGTCCGAAGGAGATGGATCTGGGGATTGGAATGGACAAATCAAAGTACGCACCTTTCCTGAGATGGTTTTGATCTGCTTGGAGCTCAGGGGCTCGAAGTCCACTCCGATGTAGCCCTCCATGGCAGCAAGGAGATTCTTCCGGAGGCAGCGGGATGAATTGGCTTCTGTGTGCACCTGCTCCCACCAGGAAGACTCGTACCAGCCTGGGATGATCCACTGGTACTTGCTGCCATACATGTTCTCCTCATAGGCCTGCAACAGATGTGGGGAATCATCAAGGCTCCAAGAGTCAAACACCATTAAAGGTCCTGTGCCCTGGGAGGATGGTGGGAGAAGGCAGTCTTCCTCTTCATCAGAGGACTTATGAATTTTTAAATTACTTGGTCGGTTTCCTCCTTGTTATCGCTCAAAGGACTCAAGGTATATGTATAATAAAATAATAAATACTGAATACAAATTAAAACAGGCGGGCCTGGGAAAATACGTTTACTGGAGGTAAAGGGAACAGAATATAGACAAGTTGACCAAAGTTTTCAGCACTACACGTAATTGAGGTGTGAATTTCACCATGGACTTCCTGGCAGCCCAAGAGAAAGGGCAACAAGATTATTTACATAGTTTTCATGATCAACGAGGAGAAAACATACCAGATCTTTGGGGAAACAAAGTGTTTTCAGGTCTTCAATCCTATAAAATACCTTATATGGAGATACTATCAAATTAGCCAGCATAGTATCAACATTATCTCCACAACAAACAGATTTCATAGAGCTGATTTTTGTATAGCTCTTTACTAAAATCTGAGGTTATACCTCAAAACACAACCACAGGGGGAGCAATATTCAAGGGGTCAAGATAAGTTTAATCTAAGTATGAAGTTTATATAAGATGCCACTTGGCAAACTCAGAAGTCTCCCTGAATCTTTACCCAAAGTATAATGTGTATAAATTCAGATCCTAAAATAAAAGTCCATTACAGTTGTGTGCTCTACACGTATCTTATTTGCTTGTCATTCACAGTCACCCTGGGAGATGGTGGGGGCAGGGTTTAGCATCCTTATTTTAGAGAGTAGGAAACTGAAAATCAGAGAGGGAAAGTAACATTTGCAAGGTCGCACAGTCAGGGAGAAAAGCCAAGCCTGGATCTAGGTCTGCTGACTTTAAGGCCACAAAGCCTCACCGCTTGCCTCCCAATTAAGGAAAAAAGTCATCAGAAGGTTCTAGTGCACTTCAGTTTGGCTTTAATTCATATTGTAATTATTTTACATCAGGAAGATAATGCTTTCTGATAGCTTTGATGCACAGAGAAAAATCTCATTTTGTAGGACTGTCATGTTCCATCAAAATTGGGTACAGGATAAAGCATCTAAGTAGTGTTCATATTCCCATTATAATCAAAATGCCCAGAAGTGACTACAGTGATGGGTGTGTGTGTGTGTGTGTGTGTGTGTGTGTGTGTGTGTGTGTGTGTGTGTGTAAAAACCCTCTGTGCACTGTGATGGACTGGCACATTCTAAACTGTGAACCTACACAGTCCTTCAGTTTGTCCCCAGGGAGGGACATGTCGGGAGCCATCTACATGAGAAGGACAGGCCACAATTCATGTGGCATCCCTTTTGTTCTCTGGCCTAGAGCTGGGCCAGCATGAGAGGCCAGGAAAAGGGAGAGAGGAGCCCGAGAGATTGCCCCGGGCTTGGGGAAGTTTCTGGCTGCCTTCCACTTAAGCCCCTGGAGGCCAAGCCAGGGGCCGTCGCCGGGAGGGGCCCAGAGCTCCCTGAGCTTCTGTACATTGGAGGAAAGTTCCTGTCAAGTCTAATAGTCAGAAGGACACACTCTCATCCCCACATCCAGGGAGGCAACTCCTTTAAAAGTCCCTTAACACCCAAGGAAGCCTAGCCTGCAGCGAGAAGCACCCCACTGGGGTGCATGTGACTTAGAAGGTCCTTGGCTTAAGCTTAGATCTCATCTCTGTGGCCTCCACCCATGGGTTCAGCGAAGCCTCTGAAGATTAAGCAGAAATTATTTCATAAATGTCAACCATCACACTGCCTCCTCTCTAGACTCTGTTGATGACATGGGACTTTTATACACTATACTTCTCATAAAGTATAAAGCAACCTCAGATCACAGTCACTTTCCCAGCAACTACATTCTAATGTTGCTCCCACCAAACTTGTTGCGGAAACAGAGACTCCTCATATTTTAATTACCTAACAAAATCCTAGTTGAAGAAAAGCAGGAAGTCATGTGAGCTTTTCTCTAATGAATGGGATTTAGTTCACAGAAACTTTTTTTTTTTGGTAAAGATAATGCCAGATCATGGCTGAGGACTGGACTTTTGAATGAAAGGGTCATCTTAATGATCCCAGGCCATTTAATCCATAGCGGCGTCCGTGAGACTGTTATCACCACTGTCATCTTCTAGTGACAGAGGAGCTCCTGCTATGTGCTTGGCCACTTTTATATACCATCTTGTGTCACTATCACAGCAGCCCTAGGAGGTATGTGATGTTATCTCACTTTTATAGATGAAAAAAAATGCAGTCTCAGGAATTGGGGAATTTTCCCAGACACATATAGCTGGTAAGACACAGTGACAAGCCTCAAAGTCCTTTTTGAAGTCCCCCTCTTTTCTTAGCAAAACAAAACAAAAAGCTCTCTGAAGGCTTTCTCAATCTTAAAAGGTTGCGGCAAAAAGGCAGCCCCATTTTTAGGAAGGGATGTTGAATAAGTCTATAGAGTCAGAATAAGAATATGAAGAGGCCTGTGGCCAAATGCAAGGGCAGACTTTCCTTACTCATGGGATAATTAAGAGACGGCTCTGGGCAAGAAATTTAGAGCAGAAAGTTGGATTGACTGTGATAGTTCTTTCACCTGCTACCATCCTGTTGTGAGCTGTTCCTTGTAACTGAGTTTTCCAGAAAACAGTAGCTTATCCATTTGACAACAACACATTTTGTTTAGCAAATTAGTCAGTTTTGATGACGATAAAACTTTCTGTAATATAGCCTCTGACCTTCTGGAAAAAAAGGAATACGGTCAAGCAGCACTAAATTCTCTGCCACATGCCTGCTTGGTAACGCTGGCGCACAACTGCTGGGGCCTCACTTTTCCTCTTTTTTTTTTTTGAGTTGGAGTCTCACTGTCGTCCAGACTGGAGTGCAGTGGCCACTCCCGGCCACCGCAGCCTCAACCTGCTGGGCTCCGGCGATCCTTCCAACTCAGCCTTCCGAGTAGCCGGAATTTAAGGCGCGTACTACCACGCCCGGCTGATTTTTTAAATTTATTGTAGAGATGAGGTCTCGCCAAGTTGCCCAGGCGGGTCTCGAACCCGCGGGCTCAGGCAATCCACTCACCTCAGTCTCCCAAAGGCGCGAGATTACAGGCTGAGCCACTGAGCCCGGCCACTTTTCCTCTTAATAGACCGTGGAAAGCAAAGCCTGCCTCAGTGGGTGAGTTTAACAATTAAATGAGATCATTCGTGTGCCATGCCTGGCAGACACTTCTATGTTCAGGAACGTAGCTGTCCCTTCTCGTTCTCCTGGTGGTCTCTCATAGCTTCATTCTGAACATCCATCACTGTTCTGGGCCTTGTACAGCAAGGCTCTTGAACTTAGAGAAAATCTCCCCAAACACCAAATGGCCCCAGACAGTTGTACTTAGAGTTTTGGATCCACTTTTCATGGCTTTCTGTCTTCCTTCTAGCTGTCAAGTCTAGACTGTCATGTTCATTGTCATCAAGTCCCTTTTCTCACTCTGAATTTGTTGCTTTTACACTGCTATGGGCTTGGAAAGTAGATCACTAGGCATATGCATACAGCAATAGTAAATAAGCTTTGAGTGAGGGTCTCAGAGGCTGTCCTGCAAGGGAGGTAGACTGGTCTTAGACGTCTTGTTTATTGTCTAATACAACTGCAGAAATGCCTGTGGGCATTCCCACATTCAGAAGAACTGAGATTGTTGGGCACACGAGCTCTCAGGAGTACTGATGTGCTTGTCTGTCTCCTCTGCCACATGAGGACTTCCTGGAGGTGGGACCATGCCAATTCCTCCCCGGTCCCCTAGTGCTTTCCTCTGGTATACAGTAGGCACTCAATAAATGATTGTGGTGTGAACGAGTGAATGAATTTCTAGTTTCCTTGGCCACCTTGGCTTTCATTTTCTCTGCCTCTGGTAGAAATGTGGAGTCAGGACCCGTGGCTGCCAAACGCCCTACTCTGCGATGTTGGGTCATCCTGCTCCCGTGTTCTCCAGCCCTGGGAACTGCTTTGGTTTTTACTCGCTGCAGACATGTAACCATGATGAGCATTTTTTCAGAAATCCACTTTCCTCTTTTTGTTAAGTTCCCTTTTACTTCCTCCTCTCCCTACACAAGACATTGACTTCTTATATCAAGGTTCACAACAGTAACAGTAACAAACCCTCACATGGGTAGAGCAGTTAACAGTTGGGACAATGCTCTCCCTTTGGTGGCCTCATTTAAGCCTCTCGACCACCTCATGAGGCAGACAGGGAAGGGATCATTGCTTCTACTTTGGAGACGAGGCAGCTGGGGACCAGAGATGTAAAGTGACCTGCCTGAGGTCACACAGCTGGCAGAACTAAAACCAGAACCCACATTCAGAGGGCTTGAGAATTTAGAACAGACCAGGGAGGACAGGGAGAAGACAAAAGCGACATGCCATGCTCATACTGCGCTGCTGGATTCAAAATGAACATTTTGCCACAGGGCTATAAATAGGCCTCGCATTTGCTGGCGTCTGCACTACCATTGGGTGGCAGTTCCAAGCTCAAGAACGCAGCCACGGGTTGTGGAGTTTGCACTGCAGCATTTGGATGGCAAACAGCCATCTGGTCTGTGCTCTGACCCCAACAGAGACAGGAGGGCTCTCTCGGGGGTGTCTCTGCTCTGAGTAGCCCCTCCCTCTGTCACACACCAGTCCTGATCCAGCGTAAAGACATTGAACAGAGTCTCCTAGACCCTTCGGAAGCTGCTGGAAGAACGCCTTCCTAACCACTCAAGACCAGAAGTCCTCGAGGGCAGATTCCATCCAGCGCCTGACACATGGACTCAGAACCCAGCCAAAGACCTCTGAGACCCTCCTCAGTGGATGAAGTGGCTAGCTTCCAGAGCAGCCCCATCTCAAAATACTGGAAGTCTAATTAGAGTGTGGAGGAGACTGGGATGAGAAGGTGGGCAGTGTCCTCACGCTGTGTGGAAGGTGGGTAGCCCGGGGCTTCGGGTCAAGAGGAAGGCAGCCGTGCCATCTGTTCTGAAGAGAAGGCCATGCTGGAAGAGCCACTTGGGAACTCATCCCAGTGCACAGCACAGATTGAAGTCACAGCCACGCCTGGGCTCAGGCTTGACTCGAATCGGAACATGAGGTCTGTCTGCGTTTCTTACAAACGGGAGGTGGTCAGGGCCTGGTGGGGTGTCTTCACGGATACTTTTATTAATTTATTTTCCCTGGACTTTTTTGTTTTCCTCATTTGATCAACATCCATCAACCACCACATGCCCGTTCCTTGCAAGGCCCTTGGAGATATAGAAGGGAAAACCGAGTTTCTTCCCTAAAAGAAAGCATGTTCTCCCACTTAGGGCATCATTCTCCTTTTTAAAATGACTATTTTCGGACTCTAGGCAGTCAGGAGCAAGGCTGTATGAGTTTTGGAGTATAATTATTGAATCTATTCACTCCATATTTTCCATTTTTCTCATGCTCTCCAGTTCCAAGGTGGAAAGATTTGCTACTTTTCACTGATACACAGAACGCTCAACACAGTTTTGTGAACTCTACCAGTAACGTCTCCAGTAAATGGTGGCCCATTCCCTCTTCAGACACCGACCGACCGGAGGCCTTACATAAACAAACAAGATTGCTGACATTTACTGAGGGCTCACGTGACATCAGGTGCTGTGCAAAAGTTTTTTGCTCATTTAATCTTCGCAACAATCCTGAGACAGGCGCTACCCATTTTGCAGATGAGAAGACTGAAGCTCAGAGAGTCTCAACGATGTGCCCAACTGTAGTACTAAGCAGCAGAGCAAAGATTCAAGCCCAAACTGACTGACCCCCGAGTGCCAAGCTCCATCCAAGATCTCTGAAATGTCACCCTCATTACCTCCCCCTCCTCTGGGCTACATCAGAAGATGATCAGGCAGTTCTCATTTTGCTCCTGAGCCTTCAGGATGAAGTAGTCTCATGTGACTGTGGCTTCTCGCCACTGCTCTGTCCTTGCTCCTGGTCTCTTTTCAGTTCCTGTGTCTGTCCTGCAACAGGGCACTAGGACCCAGGCAGGTAACCCCTGGCAGGGTCTCTCCAGCAGGGAGCAGAGGGATCATCCAACCTGAGAGTGCCCATTCAATCTGAGGTCACCTCAGCTCTCTGACACTGTGCTCACACTAGGGACTCTAGTAAACTGGGGTCCCCTGAGATGCCCAAAGTCCCTTCTCCTCTCAAGACACGGTTTTCCTCAGCTGTGCCTCTACCACCTGGGAATTAGGCTGCTCACTTTTTTCAAATGTAACCTTATGTTAGAGCCATTTGATTTAATCTCCTTGGATTTAATCAAATGTTTCTACTTGTTAAGGTTCTCTGCACCCTGGCTCTGTCAAACGACATATTCCCTGATTTCTAAAATTCCTCCAAGCTTGCTATTTATAACCTCATGCAAGTGACTGACAAGAGGATCAAAGAGGACAGAGATCTGCGCAGCTCATTGCTAGCGACTACACCTGGAATAACCTCAGTCTGAGGGCAGAAGCTTGTTGGGTAGACAATGACTCACCTATCCGGGCTCTCATTTTGTTGCCTTTTCTCCTGGCGTGGGATGGAGAATTGGAAGCTGGGACATCCAAAGGGAAGCAGACTTAGTTCCTGTGTCAGAGCCCTCATCGATAAGTTAGAACACCATCTGGAGAACACCTCTTTTTTAGATTAGGTTTGGAATCAGGTGAATGGGGATTGAGTCTTGGCTGAGGGCCCTTGGACAAGCCCCTTTAACTCTCTAGCCCACTATTTCCTCATCTGCAAAATGGGATAATCATAGTTGCATCCCATGGTTATTGACAAGATTAAGTGAGATAAGGTATCACAAAGTATACCTGTTACCTGTTACACGCCGGACAACTGCAAAGGATTCAGGGGTGGATAGTAAATAGTTGGTAGTTTTTTTCTAAGCCTTAGACTCTGAGCCTTACCCACAGGGCAGGGAGAGAGTCTGAATCCCTGTAGCCTCAACCTGTTTCTGGGATCTCCTCCTGTGTAGCACACACAGCAGGGCTCCATCGAGCACAGCTGAGTTGAGCGGACTTAGAATTGGCTGACAGGGCTTAGATAATGGGCTCGATGGTGGTTTGATAAGCTGTGTACCTGGTTCCTTCTACGACTGCACTGTTCTGAACCCTGAGGTTTTAGCTCCCTGGAAAGAAGAAGGAACAGTGAGCATAATGCCTCTGCCTCCAAGAAGCCAGGTTCCTGTCCCATGGTCCTGCTCATAGACTGAGCAGTGAGAACGCATCGTCTGAGAAAGAGCTTGTGTACCTCCCCAAAGACATGAAGGGTATAACTGTTTTACTTACACAACAGAACACTTTTGCTGCCATATTCTGGTCAAACTGGCCAAGGATGATCCTCACGTCATTCCCCTGTGGACAGAAGGACACGTATGTGAAGGTGAGCAGATAATCACACCACGCAGGGCTCGAGGCCACCGGCAGACAACATTCCTGTACCCTCATCTCCCAGTTAAGAGTTCTGCCTGGACAGGTGGGTAGGACAGAGCCTCACCTCCTACCCCAGCCCAGCCCTCTCTGGGGCTAGCTTTCCCTGCGCCCCTGCAGTCGTCTTGCCCTGGTCTCATGGGCATGCCCTAGGGCAAGTCTGCACAGGTTGAAGGCGAAAGCCGATGGCTTGGAGAGGCCTCAGACTCTCTCCTGTTCTCTAACCAGGTCAGGCCAACCCTACAGTTTGTGGAGACATTGTCTAACCTTCTTCCTCACTTTACATACAGGGCAACTGATGCCAGATGAGGGAAAAGGAGCTTCCAAAGTCTCCTGGGGAGTTGGTAGCAGAGACAAGACTCCAGCCAAACACAGTCCCCCCACAGTGTTCTGGACTTTACTACCTTCTTGACAGCCACTCAAGACATTCCTGGATCCCACAGAGCTTCGCCATGAAGAAGTTTCAGAGTCTCTTTGAAATTTGTTCAAATCTCAGTTCTAACAACAAGCTTTGGGTGATGTCTGTTGGCTTCTTTTTCCATGTCAGCCTCAATTTCCTCATCTGCAAAAGGGAGCTTACAGGATTGCTGGGAGGACTAAGTGAAAACATCCTTGTAAAGTGCTTAACACAGGGCCTGGCACATAGTAAGTGTCCAGTTAATTTCTAAGGAAAATATTTGGAAGCTCTATAAATAGGATGACCTTCATTATTTCAGCGTGCTTAATAGGTATATGCTGTTCAAAAGCCCTTTAGTCATTCAACAAACATTGACTGAGCATCTATCTGCCTGAGGCTCTCCTGGGTCAGGGGAATGGGCTCCTGGTTGCTCTCTGGGGCACTGGCCCTGCCCAACAGAGAACAGGTTGAAGGAGAGGGAGGCCGGTAGCAACCAGGAGAGCAGTCAGGCCTGGCCTGCACACCTGCTCCCCACCCCAGCCGCTTCCTGCCCTCCACAGAGAGGCCCAGCCTTGCAGGTGGTACCACCTTCCTGCTGTTCATCCAGCTCCTCCAGCAGGCCTCAGGCCCCTTTGATGCATAAAGAAGAAAAACATGCCTTTAAAGATCAGTTTTTAGCATCTTTCAAAATTGGAAAGTGCTGACTGAGAGGCCATTTTACTCATCATGTACTTTGGCAAAATAAAGAAGGCCTGGATTCTAAAATCATCCTTCGTTTGCAAGCAAGAATGGAAAGAAGAGAGAGAGAGAGAGGAAAAAAAAAAACCTTGCTCCGAAAGGACTTTAAAAGATCGTTAACAGAGCAGTTGAAGAAAGGCAAGCCTTTGTCATCACCACGTCTGCAATGCTATAAAAAGTTCTAAGCTGCTTCCGTTCTGTGGACTTGCTACCAGGTGGGCTCCAGAATCTTTCTGCTTGTTTCTGGAAATTTTTTAGCATTTCTTGCTGCTAACGGTATCCATCCATCCATCCATCCATCCATCCACCCATCCAGCCAGCAAACATTTATCGAGCTCGACTTTCTGCCAAGCCCTGTATTGCTAACTGTGGTATGACGGAAACAGCCCATTGTATTGTGAAGTCAGAGAGCCCTGGGTTCAAATCCCAGCTCTACCATGGGCTAGCTGAATACCCTGGCTCTTGATCTCCTAAAGCCTTGATTTCTTCATCATTGAAAAAGGGATAATCCTACCTACCTTGCCCAGTGGTTGTCAGATTTATCATAATGAAACCCACCTGGTGGCTTCTGTGCTTCTCCTTCCTGGTCCCCTCCTGCCTCCCTGGTCACGCCCACTCAGACTCCTCTGCATCAGCTCCCCATCTTTCTGCCTATCTCTGTTTCAAGGTGGAAAGACCTCTTGCTACTTTTCACTATACGCAGAATGCTCAACACAATTTTGTGAAATCTACCAGTAACTTCTCCAGTAGATGGTAGCCCATTCCATCTTCAGACATCTGAGACACATAGTAAGTGTCCATTTTATTTCTAAGGAAAATATTTATTTGGAAGCTCTGTAAATAGGATGAACTTCATTATTTCAGTGTGCTTAATAGGTAAATACTGTTCAAAGGCCCCTGTCATTCATTCAGTCACTCAGCAAACATTGACTGAGCATCTATCTGCCTGAGGCTCTCCTGGGTCAGGGGAATGGGCTCTTGGCTGCTCCCTGGGGCACTGGTCCTGCCCAAGAGAGGACAGGTTGAAAGAGAGGGGGACCCTCAGCCACCAGGAGAGTAGCCGGGCTGGTGTTCTGCCCTTTGCTCTCCCTGGACCCAACTGCCCTCGGTGGACTTCAGATCCCTCTCCTGGACCAGACTTTTTTCCAGTTGCCCATCTGACTCCTCCAGCTGGATTCTCCCAGACATCCCCAGCGCAACATGCCTCAAGAGGGATTCATCGGCTTTCCCACCAAGCCCCGCTCCTCCTGTTCTGTCCATCTCTGAGAAGGATCAGAAACTTGGGAGTCGATATGATTTAGACGTTTGTCCTCTCCAAATTTCAGGTTGAAATGTGATCCTCAGTGTTGGAGGTGGGGCCTGGTGAGAGGGGTTTGGGTCACAGGAATGGATCCCTCATGAATGACTTGGTGCCCTCCTCCAGGTAGTGAGGAGTTCTGCTCTGTTAGTTCACATGAGAGATGGGTGTTTAAAAAGAGCCCACCTCCTTTCCCTCCCTCCCTCCCTCTCTCTCTTCCTTTTTTTGTCAGAGTCTCACTCTGTCGCCCAGGTTGGAGAGCAGTGGCACACTCAGGACTCACCACAGCTTCAACCTCCTGGGCTCAGGCGGTCCTTCCCCCTCAGCCTCCCAAGTAGCTGAGACTACAGGCATGTGTCACCACGTCTGGCTAATTTTTTGATTTCTGTAGAGATGGGGGTCTCGCTATGTTGCCCAGGCTGGTCTCGAACCCCTGGGTTCAAGCAATACTCCTGCTTCAGCCTCCCAAAGTTCTGGGATTATAGAACACTGCGCCCAGCCCTCCCTTCTTTCTCTTGCTGTCTCTCAACGTGTGACACGCCGGCTCTCCTTGCCTCCTGCCACAAGTAAAAGCTTCCCGAGGCCTCAACAGAAGCCAAGCAGATGCCAGCACCATGCAGAACCATAAGCCTAATAAGCCTCTTTTAAAATTTTTTTTAATTTTTTAATTTTTTTTTTTGAGTTGAAGTCTCACTCTGTCACCCAGACTGGAGTGCAGTGGCCGCTCCCGGTCACCGCAGCCTCGACCTGCTGGGCTCCAGCGATCCTTCCGCTCAGCCTTCCAAGTAGCTGGAACTACAGGTGCATGCTACACGCCCAGCTGATTTTTGATTTATTGTAGAGATGAGGGCCTGCCAAGTTGCCCAGGCGGGTCTCGAACCCGCAGCTCAGGCAATCCACTCACCTCAGCCTCCCAAGGTGCGGGATTACAGGCTGAGCCACCGAGTCCGGCTAAGCCTCTTTTTTAAACAAACAAACAAACAAACAAACAAACAAACAAACAAATTATCCAGTCTCTCAAGTCTCCCTTTATAGCAAGGCAAAACGGACTAATGCAGGAGTCATCTTAGAGTCGTTCCTCTCCTTCACCCCCACATCCAAGCGATAACCAGCACTTCTTGGTGCCGTCTGCCCACAAGCTCCTGCGTCACCCTCAACTCTCCAGCTCCACCACCCTGGGCGTGACCACCATCATTCCTTACAGTGAACAGCAACAGCTTCCCACCTTGAAACCTGCCCCATCCATCTATCTCCACAGAGCCAACAAAGATTATTCCACGATTCGGGTATGAGTGTATGAAACCTTTCCATGGCTCCCTGGGTTTACAGACCAAACTCTGAGCTCCTTAGAACTTTCGAGATTCTTTACCAACTCTCCTGCTCAATTTTCCATCACATTTCTCACTGCCTCTCCATGGCAGTAAGAGGGAACTACCTGCAATTCCCTAAAACAGGACTGCTGTTTGTTCATCCATTCATTCGTATTCCCACCCCGTTCCCCCTTCCTCTTGCACGCTATGCCCTCCTTCCCCTCCCACTCATCCTGCCTACATAGCTGCTACTCACGCTTCCTGCCTTAGCTCAGGAGCTTCTGTTCCGAGAAACCAGCTCCCTGTCCCATCAGGCTTGGTGGTCATTCCTTCCTCTGTGGGCCCAGAGCACTCTGTGCTTCCCTCCAGCACAGCACAAGTCTATGCTTTCATTTGTCTTTCAAGGGTATCCTGGAACCAAGGGTAGCCTGGCTCATCTTTGGGTCCCCAGCTCCGAGCATGACATACACATCAATAAGTAAGTGCACGATGAAGCGAATGAGTGTGGTGGGCAGTGCCACGCCTAATGCCTGTCCCACACCGCGTTTCCAGTAGCCAGTAGACATCATCACTGCACTAACATCCTGCCAGCCCTTGGGCTTGGGTGCTGATTGGGTTCACCATGTCCATTTCTCGAACAGACCAAGGGACGCATATCTTCATAGCTGATCGCCTGACCACCTGCTGGCAGATAAATAACCAGCTCTGCCACTCGTGGACCATCGAGTGTCTCTGTTGCCATGACAACCAAGTTGCAGGGACCGCTTGGTTCTGTGCTCCCAGGCTGTTAAGTTTGGATGGGGCCCAAGGGATCATCCATCAGGTTAACCCTTCCCTGAGATGCACGGGGCTCTCCCCAGGGGTGCACAGTACCCAAGAATCAGAGCTCTCCCTTGGTGCCCTGACCATTAGAGAGCCCTGGAGAAAGATACTATGCAGAGCCAGGTCGTGCCTGGTGCAAGATGCTGTTCACACCCACTCTGCTTCTAGATGGTGAGAAAGAGGGGGCAAGATGCTGCCGTCTGGGAGGAAAGAGGAATGGGTGGCACTCAGTGCAGCCAGAGCCTGGAGTCCAGGGATGAGGGAGAGGTCAAAGGGGCTGAGGCTGGGCGGGGCTCCTCAGTGTGGGGGGGCACCTTAGTAGCAGTAGAATTTGAGGTGCTTCTCAAACTGGGGTGTATGCATTCCAGGGCATGGATGGTGGGGGTGTCCTGAAATGCACAAATATACCTGATTCTCCATTTTGGAGTAACAACTTACTGGGACACTCAGGGGTTGAAGGGAAGATTTGGGGTTTGGAGAATCCTAACAGTTTTCACACACATGTGCATGATCTCACGAAAGTTCCAGAATCACACCTCAATGTTGCATGACCTGTATCTTTTCCTGAAAGTCCAGAGAGTAGAAAGAGAAATTTTGGGTTGGCAGTGGCCCCTGCTTCCAGCCAGGGGCATGTGCCCACTCTCCTACGCTGAAAGGGCTTGGGGCAGTTTAGGGAGTACTGAGGGGCAAGGTGGGGAGAGCCATGAGCATTTCTGAGGATGAAAGTGACAGAACAGAGCTGTGATGTCACAGAGAATGGGAACCTGGCAGAGACAGCGTCTGGAAAACCCCATGCCCTTCCAGGGACTTGGCTCTGCAGGGGCTGCCTGGAGTGACAGCAGATGACCTGAGGTGGGACAACTGAGATGGCGAAACCTAAGGTTGCAGACCATGCATGGAGACCTATGTACACACCCTCCAGAGGTCAGTCCCACGGAGAAGGGGAAACACGGAAGGAGACAGCCACAGGTATGGGAGTGGAGGAATAGGGCAGGAGGTTGGTACTCAGCCCAAAGCTGAGTAGGACATGTGAGGCCATAGGACAATAGCCGTAGGACATGTGAGGCAAAAGACCCACTAAACTCTGCCTGGAGAGGAATCCAATGTCACCAAACCCTGGGTAGATTTCCTTTCCTCTTCCTTGCCCCCTTCTTATCTGTTGCCTAGAGCCACTGTGTCCCTGCAGTGCTTAAAAGAAGCTAAAAATCACACACACACACACTTACACACAAGTGATACTTAAGAAGGATGACCAATTCAAAGAACTAGTGTGTCACCCCCAGTTGGCAAGTGATCCTAACACAGTGAAAATAACGAACAGTTCCTGAGCTCCTTCTAGCTGATGTGCCAAGCAGCACATCAGCCCCACCCTAGGAAGTGGGTATTATTATTGGACCCATTTTGGAAAGATTCATGAGCAAATCAAGCGAGACCCAAAGGATTAAGCAACCTTCCCAGGTGCAGTGGAGGCTGTTGGTCCCGCTGGATTCCCTCCCTGGGACTGGTGCACCCACCCCAGCTACAGTGAGCGTGGGCTGCTGACAGCTCGCTCGTTCTCTGGAGAACTGTCCTCAGCTAGGGGGAGCTGGGGCCGTGGGAGGCCATTCCATGCCCCACACCCCACGGACAGCAGCCAATGACTGAGTCACACGGGTAGAAAACTTCAGCCCTCTTGCTGAAAGGTGGGACCAGGTCTATGAGTGCGATCTGTGCCCCAGAGGCCCCTGTGGGGCTTGGCTAAACTGGTCTCCAGCCAAGACAACATTTTGGCCTCACTCCTCTCCTGCCTCCCTCCCCTTCTCCTGAGAGCACTCCCCTCAATAAATCACTTTTGTGAGAATCTCAGGCTGTTTCTAGGGAATTCAAGCTCAGATGCCAGGTCACACAGGTAGGAAGTGGTGGTGCAGATCTCGAACCCAGGTTGGTGTGGCCCCAAGCCTGAGTGTTTATCCACTTATTCCTGTCTACTTTTTCCAGCTGCGAAGGCAAACCCCACCGGGTCTGAGCAGCTGGAGCTCAGCATCCAGTCTGCAGAGACAATTCACTGAGAAAAGTCGTGCAGATTTTGAAGGGAAAGGATATAAACAGCAAATGCAAGCCTGAGCCACGAAAATAACGAGTGTGCATTCAGAAGAGCAGGACAGCAGAGGCACGGGAGACTGGTGGCTATGCCAACTGGCCAGCCTTCCCTGCTGCAGGGATGTGGGGTCCTGCAAGGAAGGTCAAGGTCGACCCTGACCCCTGGGTTGTCTGCAGTCTCCTGCTACCTGTGCAGCCCTCTCTCAATCGCATCCTGGTTTTTCAGGGCCTAGCCCTGAGACCCACTCTAGCTACCGTGCTGGGCTGCTGAAAAATCAAATGAAATGGGGTGTGATGCTGTGGACAGGAATGAGATGCTATGAGCCCCTGGGGTGGCTGAGCTGTTAGAGGTTGGCCATGATGGGGCAGGGTCCTGACCTGGGGTGGCAGGCACTGGATATAAGGTTTCGCCTGACTAGTCTGCCCCCACTGTCTGGCTGGAGACCTGGAGTGAGCTCTCGAGGGTTATCCTTGATGTTGTCCCAAGTCCCTCTTGGCTCTGACAGAATGATCCCCACACCCAGAATGAGTACTCCCTTTTATTTAGCTAAAATTAGTCTTT
This sequence comes from Tarsius wallacei, assembly GCA_963574415.1. NCBI lineage: Eukaryota > Metazoa > Chordata > Mammalia > Primates > Tarsiidae > Tarsius > Tarsius wallacei. Next base: position 69,397 of record CAUYQG010103489.1, read on the forward strand.
CTTAGACTCTAGCTCCCCCACTCCCAAATGTCCCTACAGGCAGAGAAGCAGAAAACATGCATGTACGCTCAAGGAAGGGAGTGCAGAGGGAATAGCCCACAGCAGCCTACCGGCAAAGCATGGCATTTCTTTAAAGTTTATTATGGTGTCTTGAAAATTCATGTATATTTAGCGTTCCAATAATATATCCATGTCGTAAGATAAAAATAACGCCTTCTCTTCTCCGTGTCTCTGAGCAAAACTGGCCTGCTGGAAAGAGGAGCCATGTTTATTCCGTAACTTTGCATCCCCTTGCAGGACCTGCATGAGCCTCGGTTTCAAGCAGTGAGGATGGGCTGCTGGCCTGTGGGGAGTACAGTTCCCATCAGGACCCTCCTGTCTGGTCGGGTAAAGGGAGACAATTCCCACCAGAACTTTCTGGCTGGAGCAGGAGGAGGGAGAACACAGTTCCCAGTGGTGCTCTTCATGGAGCAAAGAGGAGCATAGTCTTATTCAAGGCTTGTCTATTGATTGATTGAGCTGAGGTCTCACTCTGTCACCCAAGCTGGAGTGCAGTGGCATGATCATGGCTCACCACGTTCTCTACTTTCGGGGCTCAGGCAATCCTTCCACCTCAGCCTCCCAAGTAACTGGGATTACAGGCATGTACCACCACGCCCAGCTAATTTTAAAAAATTTTTTGTACAGACAAGGTCTCACTGTGTTGCTCAGGCTGGTCTTGAACTCCTGGGCCCAAGCATTCATATTGCCTCGGTCTCCCAAAATGCTGGGAATACAGGCATGAGTCACCACGCCCAGCCAAATTTTCTTCGTAATCTTCCTATGATGGGCAGAATAATGGTCATGTCCTAATCCTCAGAACTTGAGAGTTATATTTACTACGTGGCAAAGGGGGCTCACATTGCAGATGGGATTAAGGTTGCTTATCAGCTGATCCGAAATCTTCTCGCATTATCCAGGGGGGCCCATGTAATCACAAGGGTCCTGAAAAATGGAAGAGGCAGAGACGGAGTGATACAGTGTGAGAAAGACTTCGCTGACTGGCTTTGAAGACAGGGTAAGGAGCCGCTAGCCAAGGAATGTAGGCAGCCTCTAGAGGCTGGAAAAGGCAAAACAGACTCTCCCCTGCAGCCTCCAGAAGGAGTGAAGCTCCACTGACACCCTGATTTTGGCCAATCAAGATCCATTTTGGACTTCTCACCTCCAGACAGTAAGATAAATTTGTTGTCTGAAGCCACTCAGATGTGTCACAGCAGCAATAGGAAATTAATACACCTCCCTCTCAGGTAGAGCCTGACCCTAGACTGATTCTGTCTCTCTCTCTCCACTCTGCTGGGGCTCTAGGTCCCTCTCTGTCATTGCTGGCCTGCTGAGTGGCTCTTCCGGTCAAAGCTGTCCCCCTAATGTGACACTTGAGGCATAAGAGTACCCACTGATATTGGTAGACAATTGGGCTATTTTTTGTGAATCACTCAAAAAAAGAAAGCTAGATGTGACTCTGAGTGGCAGGCATACCTTTTTTCTTTCCTTTTTGGTTTTAGAGTAGAAAACCAGGCTCAGTTTAGAGGGTCCCCATGATGCCTAAGCATTATATAATATTAAAAATGAAGATGAGAGCTTCCTGTTTAGTTGTGTCTTTCTCTTTTTAAACCACCCTCCACTTACAGTCAGTAAGTAAATTGCAAAGCCACCTCATTCCTGTTCTATTACCAATAAGGCCCTGGGGGAGAGAGGTCATTTTTAAATTTTGGTCAATGGGTAGCCCCCAGAATGTTGAGAGACCATGACGGAATCTTCCTGCTAACTGAGGAGTGTGGGTGGGCACGAAGTTGAGGGTCACACTGTAGAGACCAAGAGCCAAACTGTAGTTAGACTGCTGGGCTGGATTCTCTGCTCAGTCACCTGTCAGCTGCATGCCTTGGGCAAGTTACTAAATTTCCCTGAGCTTTAGTTTCTCTACCTGTAAAATGGGGAGACTAAGAGTACCTACGTTCCATGCAGGTGGTGGCAACCATTTTCTAGAAAGGTCCAGACAGTAAATACTTTAGGCCTCACAGGTCATACAGTGTCTGTGGCAACTACTCAATTCTGAGTACACACCACAGCACAAGAACAGCCAAAGATGATGTGGTAAGTGAATGTGTTTCAATAAAGCTTTATTTACAAAAACAGACAGCAGGCTGGATCTGGCCCATGCACCATAGTTTGCTGACAGCTATCATAGAGTTACTGTAAGGAGTAAATGAATTAATGAATCTGAGGGCATAGAGCGAGAGCCATAAAGTATCCTTCATTGATAGTGAAGCAGAAGCATAGAGTGAGAGCAGAAGAGGCTGTGATAGAATGAAAAGAGAGAAAAGTCAGAGGTACCATATTTCCTCAGTTCTGATACAGGCAAGGAAGGCTCCTGTCTCCTCTGGCACATTCACTGCAAAAGGGGAGCTCTGTAGGCCCAGAGAGCACACAGGAATTGCTCACAATCTCTCAGCTTTGCTTAATGTCTCAAAGTCTGGGTTTTACAGAGGCCTTTGTTATTATTCTAAGATATTCATTAAAAGATGGGGAGTTCCGCAACCTCTCCCCCTGAAACTCCATCATTTTATTATTTAGTGTTTTCTTTACTCCAGTGTTTTTCAGGTTCCCAACATAATACAATGACTGATGATTCAGCTCCTGTGACAGCTGAACACTCTGTTGGGACAACCTGGTGTCCTTTCTACAGGGACAGGAGTCCAACCCGGGCTCTGCTTGATTCAGAAGCCCCTGTTCTGAGATTCTGTTTGGGATGATGGAAAAGTTCCAGAAATGGATAATGGGATGGTTGTACAACACTGTAAATGTACTTAATGCCACTAAGTGAACACTTAAAAATGGCCCCCCAAATGGCTGAAAATTTTATGTTAGGCATATTTTATTACAACAAAAAATAAAGAGTCACGACTAGAACAACATTCCCTATGCTTTCTGAGTTCTGAGCAAAAAAGCAAAAGAAAAGAATGCTAGTGATTATACTACAAAAGTAGCGAGTGGGGTCCCTGATGGTGGGAGATAGGGATTGTGACTGAAAGTGGGTGGGTAGAAGGGACTTTTGAGGTATCTGACAAAGTCCTTTGACCTGGGAGCCATTTTCCTTATGATTCTTAAGACATTCATTTGATTTGCATGGCTTTTGAATCTTTGTTTCATTTTACAATAAAATTCTTTTTTAAAATTTCCCGTTCTTTCCATGAAAAGAGTATTTGGTCTCCACAGCACCTGGACTGAACTGGGCAACTGCCCCTCGCATCTTAATTCCAGATATAAGGGTCTGTGGATGCACCATATTGAAATAACGCACCACCAATTCCACCAACACATGGAAATATAAATACAGGGCTGGGGGCTGCTTCCGGGAAGGTAAATGAAACAATTGACTAGACAGAAAGGGACTCTACAGCCTGGAACTCTTCCCAGCAGGACCTGGGGCTTGGCTCTGCATGGATTGGCTTCCTAGCCCAGTCTGCAAACAGCTGGACATTAAAGTCCACATTTGGAACAGGCTTGGAATGAGCTTAAAAGGTCTTGGGACTTTGTCACCCAGAAATGGTTTTATTTCCTGACTCTCTTGATACTAACTTTGATGCATATCTGCTAAGTCAGCCTTATTAATTTTATCATTCAGTTCCTCTATGTTCTTGCTTTTTTTCGCCTGGGTGCACTGTCTAAGACTGAGAGAGAGAGATGTTACGTCTCCCAATACCATTGTGTTTCTGTCAATTCCCCCTTTGTATTTTTAATAGGCTTTTCTTTCTTTATTTCAGTGAGATGCAATTTAAAGTAATAATGGTCCATGAGCATGTTATTCTCATGGTGGGTTGTACCCTTCTCTATAGAAAACGACTCTCCTTAATCCTGTTTGATGCCTGCACCCTGACTTCTCTTTGGTCTGATATGAATCCTGGGAATCGTGCAGTTTGGTTTGCCTGGAAGACCTTTGTCTAACCTTTGTTTTCCGTGTCACTTAGCTTGTCTGATGCAAGTAGCTAGAGTTAGTTTTTCCAATCACAATCTGAAAATCGTTTCCTTTTAATAATGAGTTTGACCCATTTGAATTTCTGGTCAGGATCATTATATTTGATCTGCAGTGATCTGTTTTGTGCTTTCTGGTTTTCACGTCTGCTTTCTGTTTTGGAATGGGGACTGGATTTCCTTTTTCCGTCTCCCGTGTTTCTGCAGATTCAGGCTCTGTTCCCATCATGGTGTAGTTACCATTGAGCCCTTCAAAGCATTCTTTAGCTTTTATTTCTCTCATTACGAAACTCATGAGCAGAACGGTCTCTTTTGAGTTCTTCTCCTAGTTAAGACCAGGAGTTCAGCGCCCCTCCCCTTTTTTAACTCACCCATTTCTTAGGTCCTGTGAGGGTAATTTGGATTTTTATATCTCAGTTATGGCTACTGCAATATCTATTTTTGCATTATGTGTAATTTTTGCATCTGTATACACTTCTATAACAATTATTTAGATTTAGCTCATCCTCCACGGGTTCCAACGGTCCCTGTTCAGTCATTTCTATCGTGACCTCAGCTCTAAAGTATGCCATTGCTCTGGGCTGGCTGATGTTGGACTTAAGGATTAACTTCCAGAAGGGGTGCTGGCCAGTACACCCTGTGAGACTTGCACAGCGGAGAACATATCCTGGTTGCTCCATTGTCTCTGGGATTTAATGTTGCAGATCGGCCGGAGGGTGGCCTGGTTTTGCAACTCTGTTGGAAGTTTGTTTGTTTTTTGGCCTAGATATTTGTAAGATTCTCTGTTTTAGGTCTGTCTGTCAGTCATATCTTTTGTCAAAATGTGTCTAAGTGTGACTCGTTTTCACCAATTCTGCTAGAATGCAGAGGCCAGCTAGTCCACCCATATAGCCTGTACATTTCTATATGAAATTGTTGATTTTGCAGTTCAAAAGTGGTAAAATATTGGCTATTGTGTAAGGTCCAATCTATAGTACTAGGTCTATCTTGAGCCCGCTTAAGTTTGTTTCTTATTTTTAAAAAAATATATTTCTTACTCGAGAATAGTTTTAGATTGACAGAAAAATTGCCAGGAGAGTATAGAGAATTCCCTTACAGTCCTCACCCAATTTTCCCTGTTATTAATATCATGTTAGTAGGATCCATTTGTCACAATTAATGAACCGCTATTGATATATTAGCATTAGCTAAAGCCCTCCTTTATTCAGATTTCCTGAGTTTTTTCCTCTAGTGTCCTTTTTCTGTTCCTGAATCCCATAGGAAATACCACATTATATTTAGTTGTTCTGTCTCTTTAGGCTCCTTTTGGCTCAGATATTCCCTACTTATTTGGGGAGGGGGCAGGTTAGGGTTTCACTTTGTTGCCCCGAGTGAGTGGCACAGTCATTACTCGCCATAGCCTCAAACTCTTAGGCTCAAGGGATCCTCCTGCCTCAGCCTTCCAAGTAGCTGAAACTACAGCCACAGCTACTTTTTTGATTTTTCGTAGAGATGAGGTCTCACCATGTTGTCTAGGCTGGTCTTTAACTCCTGGGCTCAAGTAATTCTCCCTTCTATGCTTCCCAAAGTGCTGGGATTACAGGCGTGAGCCATTGCACCGGGTCTGACATTCCCTATTTCTGACGACCTAGACGGTTTTGAGGAGTATTAGTCAGGCATTTTGGAGGATGGCCTTAAACTGGAATTTGTCTGATGTTATTCTAATGGTTAGTCTGAGATCATGGGATCTGGGGAGGTGTCATTTTCGTCACTTAAGTCAAGAGTGCTATCAGCATGACTTATCACTGATGATGTTGATCTTGATTGCCTGCTAGTGTTTGCCAAGTTTTGCCGGTTCTTTTACCCTTTTCCTACTGTACTCTTCGGAAGAAAGCAGCTTAAGAAGTGGGTAGTTGATACTACAAAAAGAAAGGGATTGGCAGTAGCGGGACACTGCTGGGGGTGGGGGTGGCAGGGGGTGGGCACATAACATCAATAAGGGTACCTGATCTCAAACCAGGTGGAGTAGAGACCAAAGGGAGGCCCAAACTTTACCTGTATGATGACCACTTGTATACCTAATTCTGAATTGTACCTCACATCTTTAAGATAAAAAAATTAAAAAACAAAGTGGGTAGCTGTTACCCACCTCCATGGAATATGAAGTATCTATATACGTTTTGAAATTCTTCTGCATAGGAGATTGGCCTATTCTCTCCCATGTGTTTATTCAATCATATTTATGAGTATGGGCTTGGGGATATGTATTTTATACCTTGCGTTACATTCTTATACTGCTTTTATTGTTCAGATTGTTCCAGCACTGACAACCTCTGTGTGTGTGTGTGTGTGTGTGTGTGTGTGTGTGTGTGTGAGCACGTCCTTACTTTCTAGCACAACAAGATGCCCTGGAATCACCTCGTATATTTCCTGCCCCACAGAATCAGCCATTTCTCCAGGATCCCTGGCTCCTCTTCCTAGAGAACAGTATGAGAAACCAACAACGAGGTACCAGGTGTGTTTGCTGTTCCTGGGTACCTATCTGTTTTTGATTTGGGCTCTGTTTCTTTTGTCCTGGTTTCCCTTGAGGCTCTTCCTTCTCCAGCATCCATAACGGTTATCTTTTCTCTCGTTTGATCGATCTCTTTGGCCATTTCCTCTGAATTCTGGGAAAGCATCTCAAGTTTGCCCTCCACCTATTGATCTGTATTTTTCTTGGCATTAACTCTGCTCTCTACCACCTCTTGTGCAGATGCTAGTTCTGCTATTTGATACTTGGTTTTCTTCCTTGTCCTCTGTACTCCTCTCTTATCCCACAATAAATCAGAGGCTCACTTTTCCTCAGAACTTTCCAGAAGTTACTGCCTTTTCTTTGTTCCTGAGTATTTTGTCCCCGTGTCCTCTGTTGGCTTTGTCTGTTCAGACTTGCTATTTCATTCACAAACACTCAACAAATTGTTGGACACATTAAGTTGGGTTTCAGGTGAGGGGAAAAAAAGAGTGACCAAGACAGTCCGAAACTTCTGCTTCTGTGGCTTACATTCCACTGGGAAGAGTCCGATGCTGAAACTATTTGATAAAATGAATAGAATGCCAAATGCTGCTAGGGGTTGACTTGTATCCCCCCAAAACATACGCTGAAGTCCGAACCCCTAGTTCCTCAGAATGTGACATTATTTGAAAACAGGATCATTGTAGATGTAATTAGTTAGGACAAGGTCATACTGGGTCATACTGGTCATGACTAGTGCCCTAATGAGAAGGGAACGTGAACAGAAGGGGAGAAATGCCATGTGAGGCAGAGACTGGAGTTATACAGCGGTGAGCCAAAGATCGCCAAGGATTGCTGGTAACACCAGTGGCCAAGAGAAAGGCATGGAGGAGCCCTAGAACCTTCGAGAGAACATGTTCTGTTGTGTTAAGCTACCCAAGTTTGTGGTACTTTGTTACGACAGTCCGAGGAAATGAAAATAGACATCAACCAATAAGATGGAGAAAATTAGCAGAAAAAGAAAAGCGGGGATTGGAGGGACAGGAACTTCCATTTTATTTTATTTTTTAGTTGGAGTCTTACTCTGTCACCTAGGCTGGAGTACAGTGGCATGCTCATGGCTCACCACAGCCTTGACCTCCTGGGTTTAGGCGATTCTTCCACCTCAGCCTCCCAAGTAGCTGGAACTACAGGTGTGTACCACCACTCCTGGCTAATTTTTTTTTCTTTCTCGCTATATTGTCTAGGTTGGTCTCGAACTCCTGGGCTCAAGCAATCATCTCCCCTTGGTCTCCCAAAGTGCTGGGACTACAGGTGTGAGCCACAATGCTAGCATTTCCATTTTAAATAAATGGTTCAGGGAAGACCTCTGGGAAGAACGCATGGCGGAACAAAGACTCCAAGAAGGAACAGACAGAAACCATGGGAAGGAAGCCTTTGCCAGTGGGTGAGCATCTGTCCTCAGCCCTGTTCTCCCGGAGTGCGTGATGTTGGAATCCTCTCTTCGAACTGCAGTCCTGCAGGATGGTGGAGAGAGCAGGGCCATGACATCTCCCAGATGGGGGTTTGAATTCCAACCCCCCACTTTTCAGTTGGGTGTCTTAGGGCAGTTCCCTAACCTCTTAGAGTTTCAAGTCCACATCTATGAAACGAGTCTACAAAAATTCCCTCCATCTGATGGCTTTAGTGGGGGGACGAAATGAGCAAATGCAGGTCGAGGGCTCTGCACGGGGTCCTGGCCCTGGCTCAGTGCCCTGGAAAGGGGCTGTTTTGGCTGCTATTTTCATCACGGTTCATGTCACTCCTACTTCTGTTGGAGCCGGCTGGTGGATGAGCAGAGAGCCCAGTTGCTTGCAGACTTTCAACTAGAGTCTCTGTGCTGCACACAAAGGCTCTTTACACTTTAAAGCCCTCAGACATGGGGCTCAGGAAGCCTCCAGAGCACAGGAAGCTATTTCAGGTGTCCACCCCGGGGAGAGGTCTCTGCATGTGGCAGGAGAATGTCAGCACCGTTCCAGCTGCTCTTAACTCCCCCACCCCCCGCCCAGGTGCTCCCTGCAGAGCTGCCATCCCACCCCTGAGGCCCACAGCACTGCAGGAAGAAGAGCTGGGGCAGATCTGGCTCCAGCCGCCCGGGCTGCCAGGAGGCCCTCCCGACTGCTTCCTCATCTACAGAGGCTCCTGGGGCTGAAATGTGACCCGCAGGCTCTGTGTCTGCTCTGGAGGAGGTGAGAAACCACTGGTATGTTGCTTCCCTTCCTCCCCATATCTAGGCTTTCGGCTCCCCATCTGTGAACTGTAGGATTTGGAAGGCAACAGCGCTAAGCTGCCACCTGCTCTGACTGATATAACCTGGGACCCGCCCAAGACAGAAGGGACACATCAGCAGTTGGCATCTGGGGTCTCCATGCCGATTACTATAAATGTGGGTATGATGGGATGGGAGCGAGCAAAAGAGGAAGTGGGCAGCTCTGACGAGGCCTGCACCTGCTCACAAACCTCCAGGGGCTCCCCACTGCCCTTGAGGCACAAGACCAAGATGCTAAGCTCAGCATTCAAGGCTCCTGGGAACTGACTTCAATTTCCAGCCTCAGCATCTTCCCTCCCACCCCACCCCAGATACAACGGGCTCTGTGGAATTCCTGCCGACCCCAAGCACAGGATGAGCATGCCTGCCCTGCCCTCTGATCTTCATCTCCCCTTCCCTGCTGGCTCCGCAGGTGGGGATCTTGTCATCCTCCACCGCCAAATGTCGTCTCTTTTTGGAGCCTTGTCTGAACCCTCTCCCCAGGCGGGATGAGTCACTTCCTCCCTTTGTTCCCAGGCCCCTTTATTCCTGTTTCTCCAGAGAGGTCTCTGTCTTCCACACCATGCTGTGAGCGACCTGAGGACAAGGTCAGGTCTGATGATGTCTGTGAGCCCAGGAGAGGGTCTGGGGCATAAAAAGCATTTGAGAGTTTGCAGAATGAATAGGCAAAGGGAAGTTCAAGACTTATTTACCACTGGGGAAACTTTGAGTTGACCCTTTCTGTTCCTAAAGTTGGTGTCACTGGCTGCAGGTCAGGAGCCTAGGTTTTCAGTCCCGACAGGCAGTGCTTCCTTTCTGTGGGCTTTCTGCAAGACAGTTTCTCTCCCTGAGCCTCTGCAAAATGGAGGTGATGATAACTGTGCCTTGCTGGTCCCTCAGGCTGGCTGGAGAGATATAACATCACTGGAAATCTCTCAATGGCTGTGCACCTAGCAGCCAGCACCGTTGACCAACACTGGACAGCAAGCCAGGAGAAAAGCCAAGGGAAGCCAGCCTCCTGGGAGCTCCTCCCAAGTCTGAGATGCCAATGAACTTGAGCCCCAGACCGAACCTGAGGCTCTTCCATAATCAGGGGATTGGGGACCCAGGAGCGCCGCGGTCAGTCTGTCATTCAGGCTGTGGTTAGCCACGCCTACCTTCAACTTTTTGACACTGGTGCAGGGATCGTTGGAGAAGCTCTCCGTGTCTGAAATCTCGATGTCTTCACCATACAGAACCCCGGTCAGGTCATTCCTCACCTGTCAGCAAAGAAAAAGCAGAGGGTGGGTGTGCTGGTGACCATAGGAAGGGCCGGTCTGCAGAGGTCATTCTGGGAAAATGGCTCAAGTAGATGAAGCTGTTGTGTCCAGTGGTCTTGTTCTGCACTACAAACTAGAATATTCTATGGAACCCTGGAGATGTCCCAGCCCCATCCTGCAACTGACACATGGGCACAGGGAGGCCAGAAGGGAAGGGGCTTGTAAGATTGGTAGGTTCCTGCAAGAGTCAAGACTAGCAACCCTGTGGCTGTTTTTCCACCACATCACAATGTCTCCAAATCAGGCTGACCAATGATGTCTCTGTTTATACTTCGCATTAGTGATTTGCAATATTATTTCACTTTTCTGGTGAAGAAAAGTGGTGAAGAAAGACAATGCAGAATAGAGGAAAGAGATGGAGAACCAGCCCGTGGTGTTAAATGTAACTACGTGTCTGCTGACACACAGAATAACTAACATCTATGGGCTTGGAAAGCAAAGGACTGCCAACTCCATTGTCACCAGGGCCAGCCAGTGTGTAAAGCAGCCTTTGTGGAAGGATGTTAGGGAGTGGTGAAGACTGTGGCAAACTGGTGACCACATGCCTCATCTAAGGACAGAAGTTGCCACTTGGTTGCTGAGTTAGAAATGTAGGTCCAGGGTCACCAGATCTTCTGAGTTTGGGGGACAGAAATCAGAAATCTAGAATTTTAACATATAAAATGTTCTCCATTTAAGTATGTTGATACTATTTTGATTAGCAAAAATAAAAGTAAGGACCAAACCAAATAAACCTAAAGTCTATTTCTGGCCTATGGCTATGACCGTGGACTCTTGGGCACACAGCAATGGAAACTGGACTGTGTGTCTTAGTAGAAAGAACTAGTTGGGAAGACCAGCTTTCAGATCCTCTCTGTCACTGACTTTCTTGTGACCTCAGCCTCTCCGTGTGACCCTCCCCTTCTCTGAGCCTCAGTTTCTTTCCCTGTAAGAGAAAATGTTTAACGTGTTTCTTGTTCACACCCATTAGGGTAGCTATTAAAAAAAAAATGAAAAGAAAAACAAGTGTTTTCCAGGATATGGAGAAATGAGAACCCTTGTGCATCGCTGGTAGGAATGTAAAGCAGTGCAGCTATTGTGGAAACAGTGTGGTAGCACCCCAAAAATTAAACATGGAAGTACCATATGATCCAACAATTCTACTTCTGGGCATATTCCCAAAAGAATTGAAAGCAGGAACTTGAACAGACATTTTTACATCTATGTTCCTAGCAGCATTATTCACAGTAGCTAAAAGGTGAAAGCAACCTGAGTGTTCATTGGGGAATGGATGGATAAACAAATTGTGGCACATACATAGAATAGGATATTACTCAGCCTTAAAATGATATTCTGACACATGCTACAACATGGAAGAACCTTGAAAATTTCATGCTATGCTAAATAAGCCAGACACAGAAGAACAAATATTATATGTTTCCACTCAGATGAGACACTCAGGTTAGTTAAATTCAGTGAGATAGAAAGTAGGATGGTGGTTACCAGTGGTGGCAGAGAGGAGGACTGAGGAGTTTAATGAGTGTACAGTTTCACTTAGGAGTGATGGGAAAAGTTCTGAATATGGAAAATGGTGATAGTTGCACAAAAATGTGAATGTATTTAATGTTACTGAACTGTATACATTAAAATGGCTAAAATGGGGGTGGGCGCGATGGTTTGCACCTGTAATTTCAGCATTTTTGGGAGGCTGAGGTGGGAGGATTGCTGGAGCCCAGGAGTTCCAGACCAGCCTGAGCAACAAAGAGAGACCTTCTCTCTACGAAAAATCAAAAACTTTCCCAGGCATGCTGGTGCACGCCTGTAGCTTCAGCTACTCGGGAGGCTGAGGAGGAATGATCCTAAACCCAGGAAGTCAAGGCTGCGGTGCGCTGTGATTGGGCCACTGCACTCCAGCCTGGGCAATAGGGTGAGACCTCGACTCAAAAAAAATTGGGGGTCTCATTCCATCGCCCAGGCTGGAGTGCCCGTGGCATGTATACGGCCACCCCAGCATCAACCTGCTAGGCTCCAGCAATCCTTCCACCTCAACCTTTCTAGTAGCCGGAACTATAGGCGTGCACTATCACACCCAGCTATTTTTTTTTTTAATTGTATAGATGAGGTCTCACCAAGTTGTCCAGGCTGGTCTTGAACCTGCAAGCTCAGGCAATTCACTTGATTCGGCTTCCCAAAGTGCTGGGATTACAGGCTGAGCCACCAAGCCCGGTCAACTCAAAAATTTAAAAAAAAAAAATTTTTTTTTAATGGCTAAAATGGTAAATTTTATGTTATGTATATTTTACCTCGATTTTAAAAAGCACTTCTTGCTTCAACAACTAGTGAATCCTTGTAATGTATATATCAAAATGTTTTGGAAAATCTGACCCTAAATGTCACAGGATGGTCACTGAGAAGCCACCACCAAGGACGAGGAACAAAGGGGACTGCAATGAGAGCTGCCATCTTTTATTTCTTAGAAATATGAAGCACATGGAGCAACATGTGGACATGGCCAGCAAGGCCAGGAGGCTGATTTTATTCTGTGCTTTTCTGAATGCTCGGAATACTTTGTGATAAATGTTTTGTAGACGCAAAGATGCTGCAGCAGTCATGGCGAGTCTCATCCATCTTTCGTTGTTAACCTCAAATTGATGGAAGATTGGGGACTAGTTGATTGAAAAAAAAAAAAAAAGTTAATTTTGCCATTAGAGTTTCTTTATGCTGCCTCCAGCCCTTTCTGGTTGCAAGTGGGGGTCCCATGATCAGTTTTGTGTGTCACAAGGGTGGAGTGGAGGAACAGCAATTATTTTATTTTATCTTATTTTTGAGTTGGAGTCTCACTCTGTCGCCCAGGCTGAAGTGCAGTGGCACGCTCACGGCCACCCCACCATCAACATGCTGGGTTCAGACAATCCTTCTGCTTCAGTCTTCCAAGCAGCTAGAACTATAGGCACGTGCTACCATGCCCAGCTCATTTTTTAAAAATGTATTGTAGAGATGAGGTCTCACTAAGTTGCCCAGGCTGGTCTCGAACCCGCAGGCTCAGGCAATCTACTAGCCTCGACCTCCCAAGGTGCTGGGATTATAGGCTGAGCCACTGAGCCCGGCCAGCAGCAATTATTAAACACAGAAAATGTGCACACATGGCCCTGCTGGAAGGCAGTGCAGCTCGGTGCCACAAACTCCTGGGCAGACACTGTCAAGCCCTGGTTCTACGCTTGCCCGTCACCCAAATTCAGGAAAACTCCTTGACCTCTCTTGAGTCTCATTCTTTTGACCTGTAAAAACGGGGGCAGTAGCTGATAGATTGATTCTAGGCCCAGCCAAAATGCTGAAGATGTGGAATGACTCTGTTAACTCTAAAGTTCTATACACAGTTTAAAAGTTGGAATGAAAGCCGGGCTCGGTGGCTCAGCCTGTAATCCTGCGCCTTGGGAGGCTGAGGTGAGTGGATTGCCTGAGCCCGCGGGTTCGAGACCCGCCTGGGCAACTTGGCGAGACCTCATCTCCACAATAAATCAAAAAAATCAGCCGGGTGTGGTAGCGCGTGCCTGTAATTCCGGCAACTTGGAAGGCTGAGGCGGAAGGATCGCCGGAGCCCAGCAGGTGGAGGCTGTAGTGGCCGGGAGCGGCCACTGCACTCCAGTCTGGGCGACAGTGAGACTCCAACTAAAAAAAAAAAAAAAAAAAGTTGGAATGCTTATTCCCAGGCGTAAGGCAAGGTATCAGGGTGGTCAGTGGCTTGGGGTATCTATGTGTGTGTATTAGTGTGTGCATGAAAGATGTATATAAAATAAAATGTATTATAGGTGGTCAGAACTCAGAACAAACAAACAGCAACCTGGAAGTTGTCTCATTCCACCCTTAATTTCCCAGATGAGGAAACTAAGGTGTGATTCCCAGTCCAGGCTGGCTCTTATGAGTCCACTGGATGTAAATGGTTCTGGAAGCCCAATGGACCAGGGCAGGTCAGAGCAGATGGTCAGTGAGATCAGTCACTCACCATCCATAAATTCAGCACCAAGGAGTCTGGGCTCACCTTGAGTATTTATTCTAATGGACTTTTTAGGGAAAACAAATGGAGAAAATCAGTAATACATGACATTTAAAAATAACCAAAGCATTGAAAAGAAATAATGTAATTAGTCTTCTTCACACGGGAAAAAAAAAATCCACACATTCTTATGTGGCTAGAAGGATCCTTCGGTGCCCTGATGAAAGATTCACTAAGTAAATTTGTAAACACCCATGCTTCCTTCTGGAACTGCAGGTATCTCTTGTTTAAAATGGAACCAATGTCTCAGAACAGTTAGCTATAAATTGCATTTCTGCAAAGTGAATTCTGTTTTTCTATTTACCTCCATTAATCTCCTTGGGATTATGGGTTACTCTTTTCCCCTGGGAAATCCCAAGAGACTAAAATGCACTCACTCCCCCTTCTCACACACACTCAAGTATAGCTGGGGGGGGGTCCCCCAGGAACCTAATCTGCATATTGGGCCTAGTGAGGCAGCTACCCGGAGTCTGATCGCTGAAAGGGTCTAGACATCCAAGGAGGGATGGGGAAGACGGCTGTAGATGGGCGGGGAGGAAGAAGGCTGTCCCATCACCTGGAAGGGAGAAGCGGGTGACACAGAGTGATGGGAAAGCAGGAAGGCCGAGAGCAGGCACCAGGGCTGCTGGAAGGGAGGTGAGGAAGGACAGGATTCCTTAAAGGCCAGGCTGCCCCAAGGGGAAAACTCCCCCTCCTTTGAAGCAATGGATTCAGGCTTGGCCACAGGAAAAAAATCCACAAGGAGCCAAGGCCATCTGCCACCACAGAGAATAGGTAGGTCTGAGCCCCAAGAATAAATAATCTGGAATAGGAGTCTTAGAGGCAATTATTATCGATTTTTTGTTTGTTTGTTTACTCCAACAACTGGTATGGACTGTGGATATGAGGCTGTACAACAAAGCATGTCCTTAAAACAGTGGTTCTCAAACCCAAGCCCCAGAACCAGTAACGTCAGCATCTCCCGGGAACTCGCTAGGATGCAAATTCTCAAACCCTAACCCAGGTCTACTGAATCAGACACTCTGGGGTGGGGCCCAGCAATCTGAGCTTTAACAAGCTCTCTCTGGGTAATTCTGACACCTGCTCAAGTTTGAGAATAATTGTCCTAAAAGAAACAGGACAGTTTTTAAGGAAATGATTGCTAATGATGAGAAAAATTTCCTTTAATGGCATGGATTTTTTTTCCCCTGGTAAGGAGATTAGATGTATTCACGGAGTAAGGCGATTGCCAAAAAAGTGAGTAAGACTAGAATCACATTTTAAAAGGTGTCAAATCTAGAATGGAAGAGGTGACAGTGCCTCTCTGGTTTGTCCATCTCAGACCACACCTGGAGTGCTGGACTGAATTCTGCTTGCTTTTGTCAGGGTGGTGACACAGCGCCTCATGCTCAGAGAGGAGTCGTGGCTAGGACAGCAACAGAGGACCCTTTAGGGAGGCCATGGACACAGCGAATGGACAGTGTAAAGGTCACGATCGGTGAGATCAATGACACCCAGACTCCCAGGCTACTTTCCAAATACCAGAAGGTTCATCTTTGAGCTCGGACTTCAAGCTCTGGGAAGTTCAACATTTTGCATCGAGGCAAGAACCAGGAGCAGTCCGTGGCTCTTGGGGAAACCCAGGAAGCATGCCCCCTCCCTCTCCCCAGCCCAAGCAGAGAAGAAATGCTGCCAGTCAGGTCAGCTGTCTGAATGGCGGAGACCAGCGCATGTGACCAAAACCGTCCTCCCAGCTGGGTCACCCGGCTGAGGGTGAAGAGGATGACAGGACTTGTCATTCCAATGAAGCCATCACGGTGGCCCCATTCTTGCAACTGACTGAGTGCAAAACCTCCATCCACATGCCAGGCATCAGGAACACACAGCGGTCTTGATCCATGCCTGTGAGACATCAGGGGAGCCGGGAAGGGTTAGAGAAGGAAAAGGAGATCAGAGAAGAAGGTGGAAAGCAAGTGGAAATGGGAAGGGCGTGTCGGGGAATGGACAACGCAGAAGAATTTTCTCGCTTTGCACATTGAAGTCCATGTGACCCACTTTAAGCCAATGTAGGTCCACCCTGTCTCATTAGGGAGGCTAGTCACCACTCCCAGGAGGGCCATAGTGCCACTCTATCATAAGCCCTCTTCCCTGCTCGGAGGCTGTACCTCTCCATCAAACACAGGACAGCTGCCATATGACACTGGGCACCGCCCTCTCTCTGGAAATCACTCAGTCTTGGGCTGATCAAATAACTGCATTACCTACCCCCCTCCCATTGTTGTGTGGGTCAGGCTGTTGTCTCCACCCATGCCAATTCTGCTTTAGGGTCCCAGGATCACATCTGCATATGCACTGCCAGGCTCCTGTCCCCTGCAACTGTCTGCTGCCCATAGGTAGGGCCAATGAACTCTGTCCCTACAGATCCACCCACTCCCAGCTCGGACACCCCGCCCTCCATCAAGACAAAGTAAGGAGTCTGAGGTCAGGAAGCCAGGGATGCAGCCCCCAGTCGGCCTGGTGTGGGGCCTCCTCAGACCTCAGGCTCTCAATCTGAGCTCTCGCTTCATTCCTGGGGCTGAGATTCCATCTCATGCCCAGTCCCTGCCTGGCTTCTGGCTTGAGTACCTTCCTGGATGGTCATTTGGTGCTTGGATTTTCCAGAATGGTGTCTGTTTGTTCCTACCAGTCTCATTCCTTCACCTACTCATTTATTCATGATATTGACATCTCTTCTCTTCCAGGCATCATGTGAGTTAGTACTGGGCCCCTAATGATGAGCAAACTAGTCACTGTGCTGGGTCTCCGTCTAGTGAGGGCGAAAGATTAACATGACTGCCCTGCTGAATGTGGGAGTGTACACTGAGACAAGGACTCTCAAGTTCAGGGGCATGCCTACTGGAGCAGGGAGAAAGATTCCATATTGAGGAACAGCATGTGCAAAGGCCCTGTGGTGAGAGGGTTGGGCTTAAAGCTGATCAAAGCAGGGCTGGGGTGAGGGTAGGTTGGTGGAACAGAATGAGAAAGAAGAAGTGGGCAGAGCAGACCATGCAGGCCTTACCATTCATGAGAAAGACTTTGGTCTTGGTCCTAAGCATGATGATAATCCTTTACAAGGTTTCAAGTGAGGGGTTGATGTGATTAGACCTGTGATTTGAAACAATAACTCAGGTTGCTATGGGGCCCCTGGGAAACAGGGACGTGAGGGGAACAGGAAGCTCAGGGAGAGGTTCCAGAGTCGTCCTGGTGAAGGGTTCTGGAGGCTGGATGAGAAGAGGATGGTGGAGGTGGCAAGGAGCGACGGATTTGGGGGCATATCGGGGACTGTTAATAATCTGTATGAGTCCTCTGTTGCTGTGTAACAAATTGTCCCTAAACTTGGCAACTTAAGACCATAAACATTGATTGTCTCGCATGATTTCCATGGTAAGGAATGGGGGAATGATGGAGCTGGGTGCTTCTGGCTCAAGGTCCCTCATGAGGCTGTAGGCAGGATGTGGGCTGGGACTGCAGCCATCTGAAGACCTCTGGACTGTGTGTTAGAATCACCTGGGAGTTTTAGAAAATATTGATGCCCTAGCTGCCTCCTCAACCAACCAGAACCTTTGGGATAGGACCCAGGCGTCTGTAATTTTAGAGCTCTCCATGTGATTCCAACGTACAGCTCAAGTTGTGAACCTCTGATTATTTTTTGAGTTTTTAATTTTAAAAATGTGGGGTACAATTCAGATTTAGGTATACAAATGGTCATGGTACAGATAGAGTTTGGGCCTCCCTTTGGTCCCCACTTCACCTGGTTTGAGATCAGGTATCCTTATTGATGTTATGTGCCCCGCCCCCCAATCCCCAGCAGTGTCCCACTACTGCCAATACCTTTCTTACTGCATTATAGTAAATGTTCAGGGTCCACTTATGAGTGAGAACATGTGGTGCTCTGTTCTTTGTTTCTGTGATAGATCACTGAGTATGATAGACTCTAAGTCCATCCAGGTTGCTGCGAAGTCCATAATTTTGTTCTTTATGGCTGCGGGATATTCCATTGTGTATACGCACCACATTTTAAAAATCCAGTCCACTTTCAATGGCCAGCACATTAACTTTAGAGGTAGGAGCAACAGAGCCATCACACTCACAGCTGGGTCGCCAAACTGCCTGAAAAACCCCAAGTCCCCATTCCCCAACTTCTCCACATCCAGGGCACCAAGATTTCTTCCTTACCCTGTCCTGCCCCTTCCAATAGGTACAATCTCACATTCAACTTCCAGACTCTTCCACTCTGGACCCTTAGCACCATGAGCAGATTCTCACCATGTCAGAAGGTGAGGACAGAGAGAAGCCAAGGCAGGAGAAGGACACAAGAGAGGGAGAAAGCAAGAAAAAGAGAAGAGGGAAGCAGGATGTTACTAGAGCGACTCACCACCGTGTTCAGACCATGCTTCCCAAGCAGAGAAGGCTCTGATGAGCAAGAGAAACTCATAGTCAGTGAGAGGAAGCTGCAGGGGGCATCAGAGGCCCCCAGACTCTTGGCTTCTGGGGCCGACAGCTCCCTCAGACACCTCCCCTAATGAGGCCACTACACCAGCTAAGGAACCATCTGGAAAGGTAGAGATCCGGGTGAAGATGGGGAGAAGCAGGGCTCTGCCTCTTGCACTTTACAACTCTTTGAAAAATTCTATTTAGGTTACCAAATGAACTTAGAGCAAGGCAAATTCCCAGCCTGCCTATGGAAGCTGAGGTAACCTACTTTGTCATTCAAATGCACTCGCTATATATAGCCTCGGATTGTGCCGAAATGTCACTCCTCTTACCTGACTAAAGTGTATAATTATAGATTTACTTCTATTCATTCATGAAATGTGTCTTCACTTGATTAAACAGTTCATTCAAGGAAAATCCATTAAAATATGGAACATGTTAAAATGTGGCTCCTTAGAGGCAGAGGGCACCGTTGTAGCTGAGATGCTAATTAGGATAAACAGGCATTTGAAACACTCAGATCTTTGAATAATTCAGGCCACTCTTACTGGGGCTGGAGCTCCCCAGGAACCACCATTAATTTAGGCTAATTAAAAAATTAGCCTGGAGAAGTGAAGACCAAGCAGGAAGTGAGGGCCAACTTCAAACACTGAAGGGCTGTCACGTGGAGGAGGGGGGCATCTGGTTCTAGGCACCCCAGAGTGGTGGGAAACCAACAGGTAAAATGGCCAAGGAAATTAGATGTTGGTCCAAAGCCAAAAAGGAAACCCCCAAACCTTTCTAATGATGGAGAAGTTGCCTTTGTTAGATAGTGAGGTCTTTCAAGGACTTGGGGCATGGACCTACATTCTTGTAGAAAATTACCCAGGTGGTTGTATTTTCACCTTTCCAAACCTGATGAATGTTCGCTAAAGAAAGTGCTTCTTTTGAAACATGGAGCCACCTAATTTTCAGATTTCTACAAATAAGTTAGCTCTTGATAACCTATATTCAGAGTTGACCATAAGTGAAAACCAAAATTTAAAGGTAAAGTATGTAACTGAATATGCTTTAGAGCTACTGCACATGGTGGAGTGCTTTTATGTGTATAGGTCCAGCTGTGTCCATGTGAAGCCTGCATGTGCGTGTGTGTGTGTGTACGTGCGTGCAGAACAAGCAGGCTGACTGGTGACCCCCAAAAGATATGTCCAAGTTCTAACCTTAAGAACTTATGTGACCTTATTTGGAAAAAGGGTCTTGACAGATGTAATTGACTTAAGGATCTTGAGATGAGATCATCTGGATAAATCCAGTGTTACATGCCCTTATAAGAGTAAGGCAAAGGGAGGCTTGGGACACAGAGACACAAGAAAAAAGGCCATGTGAAGACAGAGGTGGACAGTAGGGTGATGAAGCTGCCAGCAAGGAACACCTTGGAGCTACTAGAAGCTGAAAGACGCAGGGAAGGATGCTTTCTTAGAGATTTCAGCAAGGTCTTGATAAACCTGGATTTAGGACCTCTGGCCTCGAGAACTGTGGGAGAATATACGTTACTGTCGTTTTAAGCCACCCAATTTGTGGTGATTTGGCAACCACAAAAAATGAACATATTTGGGGCTCCTGAGGCCTGGCTACTCACTGATTCAACCCATGTTTCAACAGAGAGGCCCGGGCTTTCTGTCCGGTCTAGACATTCATATCACATGTTGCAGCTTCATGAATGGAACCCCATTGTCCCTCTACTTGATAGCATCACTTGTCTGTCCCAAAGAAATAATGGTTTTCCCTCTTCCCCAGAGTTACCAAGAGCAGGAAAACAAGCAGAAGACCATAAGCTTCAGTGTCATGGAGCTATAGGGGCGGGGGGCGGGGCAGTGCTGGCCTTATAGGACCTATGTGGAAGGAATAGAAGTCCAGGTCACTGACTTGGAGACAGCTTGCAAGGAGATGACCTTGAGTACTGGAGCTGTGGCATTTCCTTCCTCGCTGACACATCAGCTCCGTGAGGGAAGCCCATTGTCAGTTTTGTTACCAGGATGCTGCATGGTGCCCGGCATACAGTAGGTGCTCAAAACTGTGATGAACGAGAGAATGAAGGAATGCTGGCCAAGGATGCACTGTATCCACCCACCCTCAGAGGTAGAGGGTTCATATTCTGAGCCCAGAAGAGTTCATGCTGATAAATGGACCTAAGCTATACGTACACACGGACACAGAGTGTGGAATGACGGGCACTGGAGACTTGGAAGGGTGGGGGAGGGGTGGGGGATGAGAAATTACTTAATGGGTACGATATATGTTACTCGGTTGATGGAGACACTGAAAGCCTGGTGTTCACCACTATGCAGTATTATCCACGTAACAAAATTGTACATGTACTCCTTAAACTTATTTTTTAAAAAACAAGAGTTCATGCTGCATCGTGAGTGGTCTTGCAGGGATGGGGCAACTGCCCCAGGGTTGGGCCGCGAGCTGAGGCTGAAGACACAGCCTGCTGATGCCAGGTTCAGCCCCAGGAAACTCTATCAAGGCTCCAATGAAGGAAGAAATGGGGAGAGCTGTGGGGCTCTGTGGGGACACATGGGGCCTGGGGGCAGCTGGAGTTCTCTGGGGACGGTTCCTGCCTCCCTCACCACAGCAGAGGGTGACAGGGGCCTGTGAACTGAGCCCTCATGATAGTTCCTACCTGCTGGTAACTGGCAGCAGGGATCCCAACTGGCAGAGTGACAGCTCCCCGCACCCAGCCTAGGATGCCAGCCCCTATCATTATCACCCCATGATGGCAGTCCTGTTGAGGGTGCGCAGAGAGCCTGCCAGTTGTAGACTCCACTTCCCTTGCCCACCACTTGCTCCTCAGGGGCCCATCTCCCAGAACCACGTACTGTAGGGGACAGACACACCTGGATCCAACTCTAAGAATGCAGGACAGTGACTGCAGGAGACCACGGCTGCTCTGGCTCTCTCAAGTCCCTCTTCCCACCAGCCAGGCTTTCACGGTTTTAGAAATTCCAAAGAATCATCCACGCTGTGGGTAGAATAATGCCACCCCCTGTCCCAAAGATGTCCACGTCCCAATCCCTGGAATATGTTACCTTACAGGGCAAATGGGGCTTTGAGGATAGGATTAAATTAAGGATCTCAGGACTGGGAGACCATCTCGAATTATCCAGAGGGCCCAATGTAATCCCAAGGGTCTTCATAAGGGAAAGAAGGAGATAGGAGAGTCAGAGAAGGAGATGTGACAACAGAAGAAGGAATCAGGGAGATTTGATTGAGGATGCTTTGCTACTGGCTTTGAAGGTGGAGGAAGGGGCCATGAGTCGAGGAATGCAGGCAGCTTCTAAAAGCTAAAAAAAAGCAAGGGAACAGCTTTTCCCTTAGAGCCTCCAGAAAGAACCAGCCCTGCCAACACCTTGATTTTGACCCAGTGATTTTGAACTTCTGACCTGTAGTACTGTAAACATTTGTGCTGTTTCAAGCCTCTAAGTTGATGATGGTTTGTTATAGCAGAACAGGAAGTTGATACAATAAACTTTGACCTTGAGAACCCACACATCCTGAAACATCGCCTCCTCCAGTAAACCTTCCCTCATTCCCAGACTAGCAGTAATTCCCTCCACTCCTGGGCTCAAGACCCCTTTCCCTGGCTAAACAGAGAATGTTCTGGGACACACCCTGGCCCTCCAGGAGCCCAACATGGGGGCTGCCTTAGGAAGCAGGACCAGGCCCAAGCCCTGTTCTTGGATAACACACAAGAATCTGCTGTTGGGCCCCCAACCAGCAGTCTTCTCTTTGCTCCCCATTTGGCAAGGACGATCGGCAGTCAGTGAAGCCAGGCTACGTTGAGCTGTTGGGGAATGAAATGAGCTGTCAGACCTCACTGCTTTCCTGTGACAAAGAGCCTATTGCTTTAATTGCTGCAGACTCGTGGGACCAAACCAGTATTTACAAAAATACTGGATATTAATAAAACAGGGAGATGATACGGTTACGATGATGAATACACATCTCAATAGGAAATCAGCAATATGCAAAGTGAGCCTCTGACACTGAAACAGAGGAGAGAGATTAAAGAAATCACACCTGGGAGCGCTAAAGAAAGCAGAATTCAAAACTCTTTCCTGATTCTCTGAGCCCCAGCCCTGCCTCTGAGGGGAGGCAGGTGGTCACGCAGGGAAATCCAGGCATGTGAGATACCACACCTGCACCCCTAAGGAGCTGCCACTGAAACCAGCTCCCTCAGAGGCAGAGCTTTCTAACAAAAGAGTGAACCAAGGATGGAAGATGGTGAGCTCCCCACCACCACAGGTATGCAAGCAGAGGTGGGCTTGCTATAGAAGGGATGCAGGCACCAGATGGAGGGGCAGACGATACTGCTGGATCCCTGAGGAAGGTCTCCAATTCTCGAATGTGCGTGCTAGTTCTGAGGGCACAGATGCCGAGGCAGCCCAGGTGGTATGTGTTCTCGCTCCTGCAGAAGCAGGACAGCTTCAGGCAGCCCAGCAAGCTGGAGGAGCAGTGGATCAAAGTGTCACCTTCTCACTTTATGGTGGAGCTTAAAGCACGCCTCTCTGATACCCTGGGGAATCCCTGCTCTTTTCAGGTGCAGCTTTCTTTCCACTTCTAGATTCTAAAGTGGGTTACTTCTCCTTAACGGTGTTCCACCCCAACATCCTATGCCCCGACCATTTGAAAACCTCCCTTCTTGGCTTTTACTGCTTTCCTTCTTCCTCCAGGGCTTCAGGTGTGGGGGGGAGGAGAGGAACTGAAGGGCCGGGACACCTCTCGGCATAGATGGCAAAGGCATAGTGCAAACTGCGCCCAGAGCTCACCTCTCCTCCTTCTCTCCCCCACCTCTGCCACCCCCATCCCTCACTCCAAGACCTTAGGGAGGAAGCAGGCTGTAGGAGACACACCCGGATTTCCTCTGGAGTGAATTTTATCCTATCAACAATCTCATTCTTATCTCTATTTTACAGACAAGAGATCCTAAAAACTAAGTCACTTGCCCAAGACTTTAGTTATTATACCAGGGGACCAAGATTCAAACTTATGTCCCTCTGACTCTCAAATCTTGGGATGGGGGGAGGAGAAAGGCAGGAGGGGTAGGGTGGAGGTATTGACCTACCCCCAAGGTGGTTCCTGCAGTGAGAGGACCCGATGAGTGGCTCTCTAGATGGAGTGTAACTAAGGTTCCCTTGCTAGACTGGGAGGCCCTGGACAGATGGGACTGTGTTGGGGACCTCTTCATGTGTCTATGCTGGACTCAAAGCTTGGCACAAAGGAGGTGATCAGGACATCTGGGAGAGGGAAGAAGGGCAGATCTCGGCATGCCCAGGGAGCAAGGGCATCAGAATCAGAAAGTGACAGCAAAAGGGGAGATAGACTGCACCCAAGATGCACTTCACCTTCACCTCCTGGCCCTGAGGTGGTGGTGTCTGAGACCATCAGAACCAGGCTGCTACACACTAACCCATCTGCCCTCACTAAACAGCTGGGGAAACTGAGGTCCTCAAAAGAAAAGGAACTTGACCCAAACCACACAGCCTGCCAGGCACAGAGCTAGGACTCAAACTCAGTTTGCTGCCTCGCAGACCAAAGTTGCCCCAAGTCATTTCTTTAACAGTAGCCACAGAACAGTAAGCCCCCAAGAGAGGCACCACCCTTCCATGAGCCTTTCCAAAACCCCATGAGACAGGCAGTGCCCAGCCCTCTGGGATGCAGGGCTTGGCACAGAGAAGCTGTTCAGTAGCACTACACAGACCTGGAAATCTCCCTGACATCACCCACCCTTGGGCTCAGAGTTAAGAGCAGTGGCTTCCAAGACTGCTACAATACTCCTCCCGGGAGTATCGTAAAAATACAGATTCCTGGGTCCCAACAGAGAGATGCTGACACTGGTATGGGGGGAGACAAGCCCTGGAGTCTCGGTTGCATAGCCATATTTGGGAATCACTGATTGAGCACCCTTTTAGCATGCCCTGGTCCAAGTGGCTCTTTAGCTTAAACTCCTTTGTAACTAAGGTTCCCTGTAACAGATACTATGGTGAGGTGCCAGCATCTTCCAATGGAGAGGCACTCATTCTCCAGCTGCCAGGATCTGCCCTTGACTAAAGAAGGCAGTATCACCCAAGGTCACACACTTTCCCTGGGGCAGCCTGCATCCAACGACTGGCCCAGCCTTCTTGCCTCAACTTGGCACATCTGTGACGGGCCACCCCAGTTCCAGAGCTCCCCGTGGGTGAGTTTGACTGAGGCCTCTGTTGCATATGTGCCAGCTTCTCCCTCCTCTCAGTCCTGCCCTCCCACCCCCTCCAATAAATCTCCTGAGTCCTTTTTCTGGGGAACCCGACTAGGACAGGTTCATCCAACACCCATACATGTGTCAACTCAGCCTAGACTAGTATGGTGTCCCAGTTCTCAGATGACAACGTCTCCTGCTGAAAACCTGAAATGCAGCTGTTGGTAGGACACTCGTAATGACTCAGGCCAGTTACATTCCTTTTCACTCAAAGACTTTAAACATACCAAAGTAATTTCTAAACTTAATTGAAAGTCTGAGGAAAGGTGGAAAGTGATAAAACTATCCCTATGCCCAGCATGCTAACTCAATTAATGTAATATCTCCTGTGGTTATTCTCCATTTGTCCTCACCCATACCCTCCAGACTGCCCTGCCCTCCTCTGTTTCTGGAATTTGATTGTTATGGATAGCATCACTTGAGTTGCCTTGTCCTCTGACCTCTAATTAGGCGTGGCCAATGGGAGCCCAGTAGGAGTCAGAGGACCAATGAGAGGCCAGCAAGAGAAAGGAGGCAATGAGCACCTAGCCATAGTCAGAGGATCCATGAGTGCCCAGCAGGAGTACTGGGTCCAGTGGGAGATCAGTAGGAGTTATAGGGCCAATAAGAGTCCAGTAGGAGTCAGAGGGCCAATGAGAGCCCAGCGGGAGTCAGGGCACAAGTGAGCACCCAGCAGGAGTCAGGGACCAATGAACGCCCAGCAGGAGTCTGGAGGCCAATGGAAAGCCAGCAGGAGTCAGGGAGCTAATGGGAGGCTCCAGCAGGACTAAAGAGAATGGGCTGAGTGTTCAGGGCATTTCTCCCCCCGACTTGGTTAGAGATCCCATGAAGCGGCCCCTCCTCCAGCTCCAGTAGAACTGCCCCCTCCCCTTGGCCTCCAGGGCACGTCTTGACCCCCATCATTGCTAGTCTCTGGAGCTGCATGAACACTGGTTTGATCCTGCCCCAAATATTTCCTCTAATGCAAACTTTCTTTACTTCAACTCTCTGAATATGCCATTTGTTTCCTGCCAGGACCTTAATTCATGTAACACATATCAGCCTTTCAGGTAGAAGTTATCAAAGCATTAATTTTATGTCTTGATTTTTTCACCTTCCATCATATCGTATACCTTATAATTCATTTTTACCACCAACCACACATGCACTCACCCCCTTAAGTTCCTGACCTCTGCTCCCCTCCATCCATGTCCTGCTCATACCCCTTAGGCCCCATTGCAAACAGCCCCTCCTCCACGAAGTCCTTCTGGATGCTCCAATGAACTGCACTTGCACCCTCTGAGCACCTGCATCCCCTGCTCCTTGCTTTCAGGCCATGCTGTCTTGGAGCTGCTCTGGAATAACTGGGAAGGTCCTCAGGTCATCTACAGCCCTGAGATTCCTCTGTACCAAAAGTCGCTCAACCTGCTGCAGGTGGCTGGCAGAGAATGGGAGGGGGGGTGCCGCTTATGGACTGAGAGGACCCAAGCTCTGGACAGCTCTACCAAGGTCAGGAAAGACAGTCTGCCCTTTCCCTCACCGCCGGGAGCCTGTGGAGCCAGCCCGGTCCTGCTGCGGTGCTAAGTGTGTGCCCTGGGAGGAGCTGGCGGGCTAGGTGAGCCGACTGTGTTTTGGGGTGGATGCTGCACCAAAGTGCTGAGCAGGCTGACAGTCGAGGAGTGGGGTCTGAAGCTGTGCTAAACTAAGCAGTTTTCGTCATGTATCATTCTAGGAGCAGTACCCAGAGACTCTGGGGAACAGGTATTTATTCAGCAGACTCCAAGTGGAGTTTTCCAGAGGGAGCCAAAATCTGGAGGTCCCAAGGTTACTGTTATTGTCATGGCTTGTTAACCTGTCCAACTGCCCCCCACTGTGAGTGACTAGAGGGCCCAGAGGCCCTGTTGGAGACCCCGTCAGATTCCAGCATAATGGCCTGGCTCAGTCAACACTGGTTGAATGAATGAATGAGACCATAGGACACCCATTCATCTGCCTGAGGTGAGTGTCACTTCACACCTGGTGCTCAGCGTTTCAAGGGGGAGGCTTGAGGAGGGTCAGTGCTTCATCTGTGCTCCAGGTATCAGAGAAAAGGAAAGGTTCCAGGCGGAAATGCCAGAACATTCCAGAAAGGAAGCCAGAGAGAACACATGAATAAGTTTGCACATTCGTGATAGGCGGGAAGGGTGGGAGCAACAGTGGAGACTCACATTTGGTGAGCGCCCTTCCTATACTGAGCCCTCAAACATGTCATGGCACTCCTCATGACCATTGGTGTAAACCCAAAGGGAACATTATGACCCGGGTATGGATAAGTAAAAAGATTTAGTGCTGTTGAGTCAGTTGCCCAAGGTCACACAGCTAGGACATAGTGAGCCTGGGGTTCCACTTCAGGACCATCTCTTTCTACAGCCCATGCTGGAAACTTGGGGTCAGCACACTTTTCCTGTAAAGGGCCAGATAATATTTTAAGCTTTGCAGGCCTTACAGGTTCTGTCCCAGCTACCTTGTAAAAGCAGCCACAAGACAGTGTGTAAATGAATGGGTGTGGCTGTTTTCTAATAAAACTTTATAAAAACAAGGGACTGGATTTGGCCCATGGGCCACAGTTTGCAAACCCTTGTTCTAGACTCATGATAAAGGGCCTGTGGTCCTATTTTCTCCTCTAGAAAGTCTGTGGGAGATCGACAAGAGTCATGTAGCTTCAAACTAGAATGCTGGCTATGCCTCCACTAGCTGGGTCACTTTGGGGGAGCAAGGAAGTTCTCTGAACCCTTTTGTTATCTGTAAAAAGGACATAGCCACAACCTATCTTTGAGTTGTTGGAGAAGCTAAAATAAACGAATACCTGCTAAGTGTCTACCATGGCTGAGGTTCAATAAATGGCAGTGTTTATTATCAGAGGAGACAGTCAAGAAGGGGAGGTGGAGAAAACGTGCACTGGGGCTGAGGAAAGTGAGGGACGCGATGATGGTGCCACTGGTACTAAACCCCGAAAGGTGTGACTTCTCATGAAGGCTGGCTATGGACTTTCTGCAGAAAAATGCAATTCCACACCCATGAAACCCCAAAGGGGATGCACAGGCGCCTGTGGTGGGAAGAATCTTTTCACCACCCCCAGAAGGAGCAGATGTGTGGAGCTTGGTGACTCCCCACAGAGGGCAGGGAGGCAGCTGTTCACAGACTTGATATGGCAAATTGTGTGATGTGCTGTCTTCCTGGGGCGGGCAGCCAAGCAGTGACGGGGGAGCCTCTGCAACCCCCTCCCCCCAACGCCTGCTGCCCACGTCTGCTGACTCACACAGGAGGGTCTGGGCATGCCAGAAGGAATCTGAAATGGCTCTGTAGTGAAACACAAGGCTGTGGAAGGGGATGGAGACTTGGCGGTAGGGGAATGGTTTCTTCTGTTTCCACTTAAAGGTCATAACTTTGGCAGAGAAAGGAGGATATGGGGAACTCTATCAATATTGCCAAAGGCCAGGATGAGGCTTACGGTACCAGATGATGCGTCCCTGGCAAGGGACAAAACTCACTGCCCCAAGACTGGCAACATCTTATTTGGCAGGAGAATTAGCCATCTGATCAAGAGGATGCTAAACTGAAATTTGAGAAGAAGAGAAAAAAAAGTGCCCGGGAAAAACTATAAAACCAGATATGAGAAGAGCCAATAAATATGAGAAATTTTAAAAGGGAACCACAGAACAGGAAATGCTCAGGAATTCTCATATATCCACACACACAAGTGCAAAGTATGGGAAACAATGTTAACTATGAAACTTTTGAAAGATGGTAAAGCTGAGCACAGATGTCCAACTCCCACCTAAGCTACCTCCTTCTGAAAGTGACAGAAAGGACCAAGGGAATATAAAAATAGGGGGGAATCTGCTTCAGCATTGGAAAATAGGAAAGAGTGCCATCAATATGCCACCAACTTTGAGGAATTTCTGCTAGGTACAGTGCCAACAGAACCAGATTGAAGGCTGACTCACGGCTCTCCTTCCTGAGAAAGTAGCACGGTGCTTCAGGGAGGGTGGATGGCTGACAGACCGACCTTGCAGCCTCTGATGGGTGAGGGAGTGCTGGAAGAGAGCCCGGGCCACAGGACAGTGCAGAGTCACCACAAGGAGCTCACCTCTCACTGTGCAGCCCAGCAGTCTTCAGGAATGGCTGGGCTATTAGATCCAAGAGCAAGCAAAGCCTGTAGTTTTGTCTCAACTGCCATGTAAAAGCACCCACAGACAATGTGCAAATGAATCAGCATGACCATGTTCCAATACAACTTTATTTACAAATATTTATAAACTTTATTTACAAACATTTCAGGCCAGGGCATCTTGCAGACTCAGCAGGTGGGAGAACAAGGAAGGAGATGGGGGGCACCCCATATATCTGGAGCAACTGTCCAACAAACTCAAAGAAGAAACCATATGGAAAGGAATTACCCACAGTACCAAGTGGCTCTCTCATCCCTTGGCTGCTTGTTCCTGGGCTGGTAATAGAAAATGTCATCATCCAGTTTTCCAGATAAATATCTGAGATGAGTAATTCAACAGCATCTAGATAAGACCATGAGGGGGCCCTAGGAGAACTCACTCATGCTATAAGCAAGTACCAGGTCAGGGAAGGCTTAAAATGCGCATGGAACCTATGACAACATTCTGAAGCATAAAGGAAACAAACAAGGAATACAAGCCGAGAAAGAACATCATCTCTAAAAGGATTTGCTATAGGAAATAAAAGTAAATTGTAGTGTCCACTTTGCACTTCACGGAGATAAAAGAAAATCTGGTTCTTAAAATGTAAGAAATGAAATATACAATAAAAAAAGACTGAGCCGGGCTCGGTGGCTCAGCCTGTAATCCCGCGTCTTTGGGAGGCTGAGGTGAGTGGATTGCCTGAGCCCGCGGGTTGGAAGACCCGCCTGGGCAACTTGGCGAGACCTCATCTCCACAATAAAAAAAAAAAAAAAAAAAAATCAGTCGGACGTGGTAGCGCGTGCCTGTAATTCTGGCTACTCAGAAGGCTGAGGCAGAAGGATCACCGGAGCCCAGCAGGTCGAGGCTGCAGTGGCCGGGAGCGGCCACTGCACTCCAGTCTGGGCGACAGTGAGACTCCAACTCAAAAAAAAAAAGACTGAAGTTAAAGGAAACCAGGCAGAGCTAAGATCATAGTGACAGAAAATGAAAAGTGTTATGAGAATTTTAAGAAGCAATAGAAAGCAGCATTTAATTGTAGAAAACTACTGAATGTTGTAGATAACAACCTTTAGATATTCTCTCAGAAGGTAGAGAACAAGGACTAAGATAAAAATGACCAGAGAGAAAATAATAATATGGAAAATAAACTTCAGAGACTCATAAGTTATTGGAAGTTCTTCAAAAAGATAACAGAACAAAAGAATAATAATTAAAGATATACTAGAAGAAAATTTCTGCAATCAGATGAAAGATCAGATTCTTCAAAGGTAGTTATATTTTAGACAAAACACACATATCAGCTATGTGCTGTTTTTTTCTTTCTTGATTTCAAAAATAAAGAATCCTATAATTATCCAGTATGGGGAGGGGGGGAACTTATCTACAAAAAAACCAAATCAGATTGCATCAGATTTCATTACAACGTTGATGTAATGTTCAGAGGGTTTTGAGGAAGAAGATTATGACCATAGAAATTTATACTTAGATAGTTTGTCATTCATAGGAGAAGCAACAGAGAGAAACTGTGATTTATGCAAGGGCATAGTAGATATAAAACTCATATGACCTTCCTGAAAAACAAAAAATGTACTCATGCCACAGAGAGCTCAATCAAAAGGCACAACTCATGAAATTGTCTCATGTCAGTGGAAATTCAAGCTCTGTAAAGATACAGTTGAATCTTAAAATTGTAGTTTTCGCAATATGGTTTCAAAATGAAATCAGCATCTCAAGTAACGATTGAAAAAGAATATCCACAATGTAAAGAATAAAATAAAAAACCCCTCAGATTATAACTGCAGAATTAGAGCCAATGATAGATGGGGTGTAAGTATGCAAGCTAATTTCTACAGCTTACAATAAATATCATTGCATTTCTAGGTTGCTACTTAGAGAGGTAGAAGCATAATATTTTAAACATAAACTACAATTATAGAATAGTTATATTATAATGAGGATGAGATATTATTTAGCTAAAAATGTAGGATTTGGCCAAAGCTGTAATCACAGACAAATTTATATGTTTAAATACATTTAACAGCAACCAAGAAAAGAGTAAAAAATAAGTATGCAAATCAAAAAGTTAGAAAAAGAATGACGAAACAAACATAAATAAAAAAGAGAAGGTACTAATAATTAGAAAAGCAGAAGCAAATACAGTAGAAAATAAATGAATACAAGCAGAGCCAATAAAAACCCAAGAGCTAGTCCTTTGGTGAAAAAAGCAAGATAACGGGATGCTTCACTGAAGATCTAACTTGTTTTCTGTGCATGTTCTTTAGCAAGAGAAATGTCTAAAAGGTGAATAATCTTTAAAGGTAAAAGGCAAGTAGACCTCCCCTCCCCCAAGCAATACCTCTATTATGCAGTAAAATGGAACAATAGGACCATTTAGGGGAAGAGTTCTTTTTTTTTTTTTTTTTTTTTTTTGAGTTGGAGTCTCACTCTGTCGCCCAGACTGGAGTGCAGTGGCCACTCCCGGCCACCGCAGCCTCAACCTTCTGGGCTCGGGCAATCCTTCTGCCTCAGTCTTCCAAGAAGCTGGAATTACAGGCGCGCGCTCCCACACCCGGCTCATTTTTTGATTTATTTAGAGATGAGGTCTCGCCAAGTTGCCCAGGTGGGTCTCAAACCCGCGGGCTCAGGCAATCCACTCACCTCAGCCTCCCAAAGCGCGGGATTACAGACTGAGTCACCGAGCCCGGCTAGGGGAAGAGTTCTAAATGAAATCCTATCTGACCCTTGGGAATGTGACTGTCAGAGAAGAAAATGCCAACAGATGTTCTGGATCCATGGGAGGAGCTTGAGGGTGTCAGGAAGTGTGTCTAGGAATCTGAGTCAGAGGCAGTAACCAATCAGACCCGAGTCAAAAGCACAACCAAGTGTCAGCAGGAAGAAGGAGCTGCAGAATGCAGGCTCTCCCAGCTTTGTGTTGGAAAGACCACAAGAGTTTTCAGCCATTTTAGAGGTGGGTGGTGTGTGTGGGGTCAGGGGTGGGGGTGGGGGTGGGGGTGGGGGGGAGCTGACCCTGGTAAATCAGGCAGGTGGAGTGCTTTATTTATTTTGGAAAAGTAATTTTTAAATGTGACCATTTTTACCAGCTGAATTTAAGATGTCAATACCATTTACATCAATGAAAGAAGCAAACTAGCTAATCAAGGAAAAGAGTGGGAAAGTACATCCATAATAAGAACATACAGCAACAAAAAAGAGACTTTAAAAATTGTTCTAAAGTATATGCTAACAAGTTTGAAAATCTCAAGCAAATGGACTGTTTTCTGGAGAATGTAACTTACTAAATCCATACAAGAAGTAGAAAACTAAAATGGTCAATAAACATGGAAGAAACCACAAAGACCATTTGTAAAAAGGCAAGAGCGAAGAAGGCAAAATCTTGTATGGTTTTATAGACTCAATGTTTTATTTTCAAAGAGCAGCTAATCTGTATCTATAAACTATATGGGGCAACTAAAAACATGGAAAGCTTTCTAATTCATGTTGTAAAACTAGAATATCCCTGACAACTAAACCTGATAAAGATGGCACAATCACAGCAAAATATAAATTAATATCATATGCCTTTACAGAAAAAAAGACAAACTGGTTAAAAGAATAATGCAGCGTAACAAAGAAATGGAATGCCAATATGGTGAATTCCAGACCCACTTATTCAATTGCTTATTCACCCTTTCCATCTGTATGTCCAGTAGGCATGTCTAAATTAACTTGTTGGCCGGGCTCGGTGGCTCAGCCTGTAATCCCGCGCTTTGGGAGGCCGAGGTGAGTGAATTACCTGAGCCCGCTGGTTCGAGACCCGCCTAGGCAACTTGCGAGACCTCATCTCAAAAAATTAGCCGGCGTGGTAGCGCGCACCTGTAGTTCCAGCTACTTGGAAGGCTGAGGTGGAAGCATCGCTGGAGCTCAGCAGGTCGAGGCTGCAGTGGCTGGGAGCGTGCCACTGCACTCCAGTCTGGGCGACAAAGTGAGACTCCAACTCAAAAAAATAAATAAATAAATTAATTAATTAACTTGTTGAGCTCCCCCTAAAATTTGCTCCTCTGCATTCTTCCTCAAGTTAATAAATGATAACTCATTCCATCTAGTTGCTCAAATAAAAAGCGTTGCTGCCATCTTTGATGCCTCATTTTGTTCACTCACACACCAATTAAGTCCATCAGGAAATCCCATCAGCTCTTCTGTCAAAAAATACCTGAATTCTGATTGATTTTCACTAATTAGTTCAAGTCACCACCCTCCCCTCAGTGGCCAGGGTGATACTTTTAAAATCCATGTCAGATAAAAATTCCTCTTCTTTTTAAAAACTCTCCAGTAGTCCAGAAATGAATCCATACTACTATCAGTTGATTTTCAACAAAGATGCCAAGACCATTAAATGGAGAAATAATGATCTTTTCAACAAATGATCCTGGGACAACTGGATAGCTGCATACAAAAGAATAAAGTTGGTATCTTATCTCACATCATATACAAAAATTAACTCAAAAGGAAATAGTAACCTAAATGTAGGGGCAAAAACTACAAAGCTCTTAGGGGAAAGGATAGGTTTAAGTCTTCATGATGTTGGATTAGACAGCAGTCTCTTAAATATGACACCAAAAGCAAAAGTAACAAAAGGAAAATAAATTTGATTACACCAGAATTAAAAACTTTTATGCAAAAGCACCATTAAGAAAGTGAAAGGACAATCTACAGAATGTGAGAAAATATTTGCAAATCATATAACTGATATGGTTCTTATGCAGAATATATAAAGAATGCTTAATAACAAAAGACAACCCAATTAAAAATTGGACAAAGGATTTATATAGGCATGTCTCCAAAGAAGAAATACAAATAGCTAATAAGCACAGGAACAGATGTCAGCATCATTATTCATTAGGAGAATGCACATCAAAACCACAATGAGACACCACTTCACACACACTAAGATGGATATAATGTTTTCTAAATGGAAAATAACAAGTGTTGGGAAGAATGTGGAGAAATTGGAACCTCCATCTATTGCTGGTGGGAATGTAAAATGGTGCCTCCATTGATGCAAACCAGAAAACGGTCTGGCAGTTTCCCAAAATGTTAAATATAGAGTTACTTAAAGTCCCAGCAATTCCACTTCTGGATATACACTCAAGAAAATTGAAAACATATGTCTACACAAAAGCTTGTACAGAGATGTTCATGACACCATTAGTCATGATAGCCAAAAGTAAAAAAACCTGAAATGTCCACCAACTGGTGAATGGATAAACAAAATGTGTTACATTCACAAAATAGACTATTACTTGGCCATAAGAAAGAAAGGAAGCACTAATACATGCTGCATCATAGATGAACCCTGAAAACATTATGCTAAGTGAAATAAGCTAAACAGAAAATATCACATATTTTTATAGTTCCTTTTATATGAAATGTCTACTATAGGTAAATCCATAGAGACAAAGCAGATTTGTGTTTCTCAGGGGCTTGGGGGTAGAGTGACTGTGAATGGATG
Source organism: Tarsius wallacei (assembly GCA_963574415.1). NCBI lineage: Eukaryota > Metazoa > Chordata > Mammalia > Primates > Tarsiidae > Tarsius > Tarsius wallacei. Next base: position 103,927 of record CAUYQG010103489.1, read on the forward strand.
TGGAATTTCTTTTGGAGATGAAGAAAATATTCTGAAATTAAATAGTGGTAATGGTTGCATGTCATCGTGTATATACTAAAAATAATTTAATTGTATGCTTTAAAATGGTAGATTTTATGTTACATGAATTTTTTCTCAATAAAAACAAAGATCAAAACACTCTCCAGTAGTTTCTCAACTGACTCAAAGTATAAGACAAAGTCCTCACAGATGTCCTATAAGGGACACAAATCTCTTCCCCACCCCCACCTCCAACCAACGACTCCATTTCCCCCTCACCCACCTGGTTCCAGCCATAATGGCCTCCCTGATGTTGCTCCAGGACTTCTCGAATTTCCCTGTCTAGAACCTTCTCTCAGATTTCACCATGACTTACCCCTCACTGCTTCAGGTGTCCAAATGTCAGGTGCCCAAACGTCACCGTATCTTTGAAGTTCTCCTTGACCTCACTCTGCAGGGAACTTTCCACTCCCCTTTCCCTGCTTTTTCTCCTCCACACTTATGATCATCAGACATATCATAAATTTAGTTGCTCATTGTTTTTTTGTCATCTGTTTCTCCCTAAGAATGCAACTCCTTGAGGGCAGGGACTTTGTTTCACTCACTGAAGTGTCCACAGTGCCTACAACAGTGACCGACAAGTGCTAGGCACTCAAAAATACGAATGCATTATGAAATGAATACAAGAAAACTGGTTACTAGAAACAGTCCCACTAATAGATCAATGAAACAAACACATAGCTACTAATACAGACTCTGAAAAGGCATCTGACTTTTTAGCAAGCGTATGTGGTACACCCATTGAGTAAACAAAAAACAGAACATCCTTAATGTGATGAGGCACACCTGCTCTCCAACAGACATCAAACCTCACCAACAGTATTCTCATTAAAGTCAAGAATGAGACAATAATAGCCACCGCTATCACTATTTAATTTTATTTTTGAGTTGTGGGGTACTTGCTACATAAGTAAATTGTGTGTAGGTGATGTTTGAGCTTCTTGTGAGCCCTCTCTCCCCCTGGTAGTGAACCTGGTACCCAGTGGGTAGTTGTGTACCCCTTGTCTCCCCTCTCTCCCTCCCTCCCTCTCCTCGTCAGCAGTGCCCAGTGTTTGTTCCGGCCTTTGTGGTCACATGCCCAATGTTTAGGGCCTGCTTATGGATAAGAACATGCAGTATTCTGGGTTTTTTTTCTGTGTCACAACTATTTAAAAATATAACTCTGGAACATCTAGTGAATGAAGCAATAAAAAAAAATCAGTAATATATTAGTAATATATATTACAAATATATATTATATATGAGGGGGACCCCCCAACCGGAATTTATTTATAAAGAATTGTATATTTATTCTTACATGTTTAAACTTGTCACCTTCAAAGTATTCTCTGTTTGATACATCGAGACACTTTTTCCACTGCTTAAAGTAGTTTTTGAACTCATCAATTTTGATGCTTTTTAGTGCTTCTGCCATTTTTTCTTTCACCTCTTCTGCATCCCCAGATTTCTCTTTGAGGACTTTTTTCATCCAGGGAAACAAAAAAAGTTACTAGGGGAGAGATTGGTCAAATAGAAAGGGTGAGGCACAGGGGTCATGCCGTTTTTGGTAAAAACTGCTGAACACTCAGCATGGTGCACTTGTAAATCACCCATCATGAAAGGCAAATGCGTTGAAAGAACCTCGAGAAAAAAAAATTCACTGAAGCTGAACACAACCTCTCACAACGACACTAGCTGGTACACTGATGACAATGGGTCCCTAGAACACTCATCTAGTAGGGAAGCCTGTACTACAAGTGGCCCAGCCTCTAAAAAATAATTCCAGTTTTTTTGGGGTCCCCTCCTTATGTATATATAGTGGGTACTTCTTTGGAAAGTGTTCTAAGTGCTTTCCTTGTGTTAGCTATTTTAATACTCACAGCACCTGAGGTAATATGAGTATGTCTCCATTATCAGGGACACAGAAAAACTAAATAACTTACTCAAGGTCACCCAGCTGGCAAGTAGCTCAGCTGGAATTAGAACCCAGACAGTCATTCTGGTATGGCTGTCATTAACCACCATGTAGTACCGCCTCAGTGAAAAATGATAAAGATAAAGATGCTGGAATGCTGGAAAATAGAAAGCAATTCATTCTTCTCCAGATGTTATTGTGTCTAGCTAGAAAATCCAAAGCAATTAAGAGAGGAAAAGGAAAACTATCAGAAGTAATGAGTTCAATATGGCCAATTCTAAGATGTATATACACAGATCGATAGCTCTCCTATGTTCCATCAATAGCAACTTAAAAAACATCAAGGAGGCTGGGTGTGGAGGCTTATGACGTTAATCCCAGCATTTTGGAAGGTCAAGCTGGGAGAGCTGCCTGAGCCCAAGAGTTCAAGGCCAGCCTGAGCAACACAGTGAGACCTTCTCTCTACAAAAAATACAAAAAAATTAGCCAGGCTTGGTGGCATGTGCCTGTAGTCTCAGCCACTCAGGAAGCTGAGGTGGAAGGATCACTTGAGTCCAGGGGAGGTCGAGGCTGTGGTGAGCTATGATCGTGACACTGCACTCCAGCCTGGGTGACAGAGTGAGACCCCAACTCAAAAAAGAAAGAAAACATTAAGGAAAGTAAAGCCTATTCCCCAAAGCAACAATAAACACCCCAAAACAAGCCTAACAATTAATGAAAAGGACGTATGTAAAGAAAATGACAAAACTTTACTGAGGACCCCACAAAAAACTTTGAATATTCATGAATGGGTAGACACGGTATTATAAAGATGTCAAGTCTCCGGATTAGTTATAGTTACTGAAATTCAAATAAAAACACCAAAAATTAAATTGGTGAAAATAAAGACAATTGTGAAAAAAAAAGGAAGGACTTCACAATAAACTACATTATAAAGGATGCTGGGGTGCCCATTCTGGAAAAGGCAAACCAATGGAACAAAATTTTAAAACTCAGGAACAGTCTAAAGCTGTGCAGTCCATCATAGCGAACACTAGGTACATGTGATTACTGAGCACTTGAAATGCTAGAAACACAGGTTGAAATTATAGTATTTTGGATATATCACATCAAATAAAATGTGTTGTTAAAATTAACATTATCTGCTTCTTTTTACTTTTAAAATGGCTAGTGGGAAATTTAAAATCACTTGTATGTGGCTTGTATTATATTTCTATCAAACAAAACTGGTCTAACACATATATAAAAATGCAATATATCATTTCTAAGATAAAATTTAGCATAGGCATTTTAAGTGAATCAAGAAAAGATATATTAATAAGGTGCTGAAAGAAGAATTGAGTGACTATGGGGACAGAAGAAGAAAGGTTTGATATTTCAGGCCATACACTGACGTTCCAGATAAATCTTCTTTTATTTTTTATATTTTATTTTAAAGATGTGGCGTACAATTCAGGACTAGGTATACAAGTGCACATCATACAAGTAAAGTCTGGGCCTCTCTTTGGTCCCCATTTTGTCTGGTTTGAGATCAGGTACCCTTATTGATGTTGTATCTCCCTTACCCCTCTGACCCCGGCAGTATCTCGCTACTGCCAATAAATTTAAAAAAATAAAGTAATAAATGTACTAAAAGAAACCATAGGTGAGTATTTACAAAATTTTTGGGAAGAACTTGGCAAACATAGCAGAAAGGTGAAAAAAATTGGCCTTGATAAATTCCACTATATAAAACATTAAAATTTTCAATATGTCAAATGACATCAAAACGCAAACTAAATGTCACATGAGGAAATATCTCAGCAAATTTGACAAGGCTGATACCCTTACTTTATAATGAGCTCTTATAAATCAGTAAGAAAAAGAACACTCCAATAGGAAAGAGTGCCAACAACAGGAACAGCCGATTTATAAAAGGAAAAACAGAAATGGGAAAGATTCTTAGTAAAAAAAAGAAATTCAATCTCAATAGTAATCAAAGAAATGCAAATTAAAATAGCAATTGCCAAAGATCAGAAAAGAATAATGCACAATGTTGGCAGGGAGTGTTCTCATATACTGCTATGAAACTCTAAATTGGTACAATCTTTCTGGAGGACAATTTGGCAATATGTACAAAAGGTTCAAAAATGTGCATATGCTATTTCTAGGAATTTATCCTCAGAAAAAAAAACAGAGATGTTCCCACAAAAATACAAGTATGAGTTCACTGCATTATTTATAATCAGTAAAAATTGGCAATTCTCTCCATGTTCAGTAACAGGGGCCTTGTTGTGTGATTGACAGCATACACACAGAGTAGAATGTTTTGAACAGGGGTTGGATAAAGATGATGACAGCAAATACACATCTACCTGCTGTCCCATCTCAAATTCTTTGAAATGGCCAACAACATTTTTTGTAAAAAAAAAAAAAAAAATCGAATAGCTCTGGAAAACAACTGAGAAGATCATCAATGAACAGAGTGTTTGCAGAATTATTGGAATATTGGAAGGAAAGAAGCAGACTGCAGGAAAATGAAGACTGGAGGCAAATATAGCCCAAAACATGTCGGAGAGGGCTATGGCACAGGTCGGACCATCCATGGGGATCCCCAGGGGCAAGTCAACAAGTGCTGGGCAGCCACTGTGAACCACCATGGTGGGGAATATTTGCTGAACTGTGAAAACATTCCCACTGCATTGTTAAGTTAGAGAAGCAACGAGTATGTATTTGTTTGTACATGTTGGTTTATGTGCACTGAAAAGACAGTAAAGACTTTAGCCTAGATGTTAACAATGACCTTTCAGTGGGTAGGTTATGGCCAATTTTTAATTTTCCTTTTTGCTCTTCTGTGTTTTTCAAGTTTTCTGCATTGAATACGTAACCACATTACAGTTAGAAAACACTAATTAGTACTTTACAATAAAAAGGCAAAAAATAACCCAAAGAACTTGACATTTATGTAAGAAAGTAGCTGTGATCCTATTATCTTTCTTTTGAATTACTGCAGTAACCTCCTGGCTGCTTTCCCAGCCTCTGGTCTGTTCCTCTCAATCTGCCCTGAAGACTGCTACTATCTTACCCATCAAAAAACCTTCCACGGCTTCCTACTGCTGACAGGTAAAGTCACAACTTAGAGGCATGCAAAAGCCTCCACCATCCTTCTTGCCCCCCAGCTCATTCTTCCACTTCTCATGCTGTACATCGAGCTACTGAGCCCCCAATAGACTCTTCGCTCTTTCCAGAAGGTTCCACACACCTTCCCAACTCCACTTCTTTGCTTATGTTGCTCTGGCACTACCCAAGCCTGGCAGATGGGCCATGGGGGAGAAACTGCAGACAGAATGTACCAGAATAGCTCTGGGGAACCTACACACTTCAAGACGCAGGGCCCTGTCAGCCAAGAGGCCCGGTGAAACAAAGTATCCTGGGAAGGGCAGCAGGAGCAGCTGTGGAGAGAGAGTGCCAGGGTCTGAGATTCCGATCTGGGAAAATAATAAAAATTAAATACAGACTCCCATGGCAAAAATTCCAAGGGACGGTGAGGAGAGGTCCCCCTGAGACATGGGTTGGCTGGTTTACATAATCACCTCCTTGAGTCTGTGGTAGGGTGGGGCTGGATACTAGCCCCGGTCTCCTATCTTCTACATGGGCAGGCACAAACCGGCTTCATGTCTACACCTGCCATCTCTTGGCTGTGAGACTGTGGCAGGTACTTAATCCTCCCTGAGTGAGTCCACTCTATCAAAGGGAGATGCTGGATGATTGAAAGTAACCACCTGACACACAATAGGAACTTAATGAATGGCAGAAGATGACATTATGATCACACTTTTCTATTCCAAAGGTCCTGATGCAGCCGTTGCTTCACAGGGATGGAGTCATGTCCTGGGAACCCGGCCTGGGACTGTACAGGTGGCACTAGGAAGTGTCTCTGATGAGGGCACTGAAGTCACCGTGGATGGCCAGTTTTGCTCAGAGATCTGCAGGCTCTCCTGTGGGCTGTCTCAAAGAAAGTAGAATCACTTCCTCTTCCCTGTGTTCTGGGATCCAAGTAGACTGGGAGGAAGCATATTTATGTAATACTGCATGCCCTCTTGAGCAGACAGTGTGACATTCACCCCACCCTGCAGGAGTCCAGTGCTGGCACCACAGGCCCGCAGCCAGCCACCCTAGCCTCTCTGAGCAGGATCCGTGTAGAAGGAGGAGGAGGACGCCACTCTGAGGACCTGGTGTGGGGTGTTAGGGAAGCCCCATCCACCAGATCCCACAGTCTTCCTTCTGCACCACTGATGGGCCAGCCATCTCCTCCCTGTTCCAGAGTGGAGGGAGTGTCCCATGTCCCAAGGGTAGAAGCTCTGAGTCAGACCAAGGCATTGAGTTTGGAAGTCTGCTTTGTCCTCAGCAGGCCTAGCCACAGCAGCCAGCCACCCCTGGGCAAAAAGTCCTGGCTGTGCTCCCAGATGTGCATACACTGCCACCAAGATGGCAGGAGCACTGTAAACTGGAGACTCTGACAGGTGATGATTCTCAACCAGGTGGGATCTTCTCACTCTGCAAGGATGGGCAGGGCAGAGAACCTGCCAGTGGGCTGTACTTTCCCCAGGGAGCACTCACATTACAGAACAAGTGTTGCTTTGAGTCCCAGGGGCTGCCCCCACAGAGACTCAGCAGGAGGCTGAAGGTCTGTGGGGCCATTTCTTGAGCTTGGTCAACAAGTCTTTCCCACTGAATATCTGCTTTAGATTGGGGCTTCAAGGATAAGCCTATTGCTAATCTCAGCCCCACCCCTCACCCACTCTCATAAGTTAAATGAACAGGTGGCCAGGTGGTCTTCATCCATCCCAGTGGTCCCAAACTTCAGTCCCTCCTGCACCTATTAGAGGCCGTTTCAGCGAGTCTGGGCACCACCTATATACACACTAACTTAGTATTTTCCTTTAGACTGTCTCGTTTTTTTAAACAGGGATTCCATCCTAAGCAATAGCACTCATGAAGTGCAGTTCTGATGGGCTAGTCATAATTTCATTTTTTGTTAGCATATAGTAACAGAAATACAGAACTATTAAAGCTGTACAAAAATCATGTCACATATTCAAACCACACTCTGGGAACTAATGGTTCTATACCCCTTTCCTCCTCAAAAAAAAAAAAAATGCCAAAGAGGTTGCCACAAACAGCTACCTGAATATGGACAGGACCGATAAGAAGCTGTTCCTGCTGGCTAACCAACAGGCCTGGACCAGAGCTTGAGGTAAGAGCACAGAGAAGGAGAGGATGCTTGCTTGGGCAGGCAGCCAAGTCACCTAAAAGCATTAGCAACTTCTTCAGATAAAAGTTGGGCCAAGAGGTGCGGTGCTAGTGCCATTAGGATTAGAATCTGATCTGCCGGAGTCCCCTCCAGTCTCCTAATGATAAAAGATCTGTGGATACGCTGGCAGCCCAGGTGATATGGCAGCCAAGGAGGGACCCCAAGGACAGAGCTCCGAGGTAGCTCAACCCTCCTGGCGTGGCTGGCCCTCTCCTCATAGGAGTGCAGTGGTCTCACCCGAGGGCTACCCACTCCTCCAGTGCAGTGCTTCTCAAACTCTAGCTGCATCTGGATCAGACTGCTGAGTCCACCCCAGAATGTCTGATTTGCTGGGTCTGGGATGGAGCCCACACGATGCAGCCTGATGCTGCAGCCCAGGGACCGCACTTTGAGAACCACTGCTAAGACAGGCTTGCCTGATTCTGAAGAGAGAGGATTTGGAAATGTTGACAACTCAGAATGAGCCTCCCAGGAAGACAAGTCAGGATAAATAACAGACAACACGACAGCATGTACATTCTCAATGCCCAAAACCAACGTCATCCATAAGCAACCATGTGGCAGGCTCCTAGGCGCTGCTGGCTGGCCCAGAACTTTCCACTGAGATCTCTAGAAGAATTTCCACCAACAAACAACGTCACATCCAAAAAAAGACTTCAAGTTAAGAAAGGATGGTAGGACCTGTGCGGAGTTCTGTGGGAGTCAGATGTGCTGATTTTGCCAGCTCCTCCGCCCTTTTTCCCCGTGGCCCTGGTGATTCGGGGAGAAGGCAGCTGAAAGAGGAGGGGTCGGCACAAGCCTGGACCCTGGGGCTGGGGTTTCTCTGCACCCTTCCCACCCTCATCTCATCATCCCAGGCACAGGCAGACACAGGGCAACAGAGGGAACATAACCGCATTGGTTCCCCAGAATCTGGCCTCATGGATAGAGAGTCATTTGTTAAAATCCTTATTAAACACACACCCACCAGGCAGCACGCAGGGTGACAGGAAATAGAGATCAGCTGTGGCTCTTGTCCACAGGGACTCTCCAGTCCAGTGGCAGTGGGTGAGAGATGAGGAAGCAGATGGCGTCTTGTGCAGCATTATGCTAAGAGCTGGTTCATGGAGAAACCCAGGGGGAAGGAGCACAGAGGCGCACACCTGATCCAGCCGGGGAGAAAGGCTGAGCCAGGTGTGGGGAGGATGTTCCTGCTGAAAGAGAAGCCAGCATGGAGGTGGCTGGATGGAAGGGGCAGATGGGGAAGTGACTGGAGGTGAGACAGAGAAGGAGGCCTCAGGGGACTGTGAAGGCTCTCTGGAGCCACACTAAGGAGCTCACTCCTGCTCAGAGCAGCAGGGAAGGGCTTATAACTCTAAGAAAGGTAGCTCCTGGATTCAATGCAAGCACGGGGTCTCCCCACCCTTCCCTGCAGGAATGTCTCCGGGCTACCTCTCCGGATCAGTAAGCAGTAACTTTGGAGGAGATGACCAGAGACCCCTTTGGTGGGGTAGATGGCAACTTGGCAAGAGCGGAAGGTTTCAAAGGGCCGGGTGGGGCACTGGAAGGCCTGCAAGGGCAGATGCTTTGAAGAGGAAGCTCTACAGATGGTAACCTTTTGGTGTTGGGCAGATAAGGGCCTCAGTGGGTCCTGCTCCTTGAGGGAGGCCACCGGTATGGAAAGGTCAGCTCCAGAAGCCTCAAGATCACTGAGGACCAGCGGGAGGAAGTCTTGGGGCCTGTTTGGAGGGAGGGGGAGGAAGGGTGGTGGTGTTCATGGCAGGCACGGAAACTCAGTCACGTGACAGGGCTCCTGAATGGGGGCTAGCCATGGGATAAGAAGCCAGATTCTAGGCAATAACAAAAATAACGGCTACCCCTTACATGGGACTTAGGATGAGCCAGGCACTTTTTCTAGTGCTTTAAGTATCCGAACATACTTAATCCTCCCAGTGGCCCTAAGAGGTAGGTACAACTATTATCCCCATACTCAAAATGAAAAAAATGAGATGGCCAAGAAGTGTGACAAGATGTTCCACATTCTATGCCATCAGGGAAATGCAAATTGAAACAACAACAAGATACCACTGCTTACCTATCAGAATGGCCAGATTCCAGAACACTGACAACCCCAAATGCTGGCAAGAGTGAGGGGTAACAGGAACTCTCGTTCACTGCCCGAGAGAATGTGAAATGGTGCAGCCACTGTGGAAGACAACTTGGTGTTTTCTTTCAACACTAAACATCGTCTTACCATGTGAACCAGCAGTGGAGCTGAAATCTTGTGTCCCACAACAACTTGCATATGGGTGTTTATAGCAGCTTTATTCATAATTGCCAAAACTTGAAAGCTACCAAGATGTCCTTTGGTAGGTAAGTGGATAAATAAACTGTTACACTGAGACAGTGAAATACAACTGACTCTCCGTCTCCACGGGTTCCATATCTGGGGATTCAACCAACCGTTGATGGAAACTATTCCTCCCCCCAAAACACAACAAAAAATAACCACAGAACAGTAAAAAGTAATACAAACAAAAAACCAAAATGTAGTACAACTATTTACATAGCATTTACATTTTTTTAGGTAGTATTAGTGATCTAGAGGTTATATAAAGTATATGGGAGGGTGTGTGTAGGTTATATGAATGTACTACAGTATTTTATAGCAGGCACTTGGGCACCTTCAGATTTTGGTATCTGCAGGGGTCCTGGAACCAACCCTTCCTTGGTACTGAGGGACAACTGTATTACTCAATGCTAAAAAGAAACAAGCTAGCAAGCCTTAAAAAGACATGGGAAAAGAAGGGAAGAAAGCCAATGTGAAAAGGTTACATTCTGTGTGGTTCCAAATAAACAACATGATGGAAAAGGCAAAACTATGGAGAACAGTAAAAAGACAGGATTTCTAGGCAGTGAAAATACTCTACAGGATACTATAATGGTGGACACATGTCATTAGGCATTTATCCAAAACCATGCAGTGGACCCCACCAAGAGTGAATCCTAACATGGACTCTGGGTGATTATGAAGTGTCAGTGCAAGTGCATCAGTTGCAGCAAATGCACCCCTATGGTGGGGATATGGATAATGGGGGAGGCTGTGTGTTTGGGGGGGGAAGGGAGTATCTGGGAAATCTCTATACTTGTCTCTCAATTTCGCCATGAATCTAAAACTCCTCTAAAAAATAGTCTTCTAGAAAACCAAAAACAACACAGAGCTACAAAGGGGTTAAGTAATTCTCAAGGCCATGTCCTGGGAGCGGCAGGTTTAGGGTCAATGGCCAGATCTCCAGAAGCTCTCATCTTAGAGTCCAAAATTCTCTGAGCTAGGAGAGGTCTTAGAGGTCAGCTGGCTCAACTCCCTTATCCTACAGAAGGGGAAATGGAGGCCCAGAGAGAGCAAGCAATTTGTCTTAGAGCACTTAAGCACTTAGCCGGCTAGTTGCATCATAGAATTGAGAGCCAAAGGGATAACTTCATGAGGATGGTTGAGTAGATCTTAAGACCTGGAACTGGGGAAAAGGCCCAAATGCCCCTGCTGTCCTCTGCTGTCCTCCTGGGCAGGCCCTGCTGGCGACCTTCATCTCACCACCTCCCTCCTGGGCCTGCAGTGTCTGTTATGACGTCACTCAGCACTCTGGCCTCTCATCTTCTTGCCCCTAATTCCAAAGACCTGCACCTCCACGCTATGTTAGCTCCTTTCACCCAGCCAGGGAATCCCTCCTTTAACTCTGTCCACAGCCTCCCATATCTCTAGCCCCGCACCCTACCCCCTCAATCTGCAGAGACTTCCAGGCCCACATACATTTCCTCTAGACCCCTGGGCCACCTGCCTGCCCATCCCTCTCCATCCCAGATCTCGTGGACCATCCTCTCAGTAGGAGTGTCCACTCTTCATCACAGGCCTAAAGCTATCTTCCACCTGACGGGCTCTAGCTCCGGATCAGGCCTTTCTCCATCTTCTCCATCTTGCTCCTCAGTCACCAAGCCTGCTACAGGCCACCAGGTAGACCAAAGCTGCCAGGTAGACTGGGGCTACTCGAAGCTCATGGACTCACACCACAAGAGGGCATCATTTCCACTCTGAGCTCCTGATTCGAGCCAATTAAGCTGGACAGGAATTCTCAATGCTGGTTGCAAGCCAAAGTCCCCTGAGGAGCTTGGAAAGGCTCTCACGCCAGGGTCATCTAATGTGATTGCGCTGGAGTGCCCTGGGCATCAGGATTTTTAGAGCTTCCCAGGAGACTCTAAAATGTGCTCTATCATACAGGGAAATACTACTGAGCAGTATAAAGAAACAAACTACTGGTACATGCCACAACACGGATGAACCTCAGAAACACCGTGCTAAGTGAAAGAAGCCAGGCACAAAAGACTATGTGTTATATAATTCCATTTATATGAAATTCCCAGAAAAGGCAAAACTATTCTTGGGGCTGGGGGAGTAGGACTGACTACAAATGGGTACAAGGGAGTTTTTGGAGTGATGAAGAGTGTTCTAAAACTGGATTGTGGCAATGGTTATACAAACATGCAAATCTATAAAAAATAATTGAACTGTTCACTAGCAATGTATGAACTGTGTGGTATGTAAATTATATTTCAAAAAGGCTATTAAAAGTGAAGAAAATGAAAAGCTAAAAAAAATCTGACTTAGGGATTTTACATTATATTTGTGTTTACAACTTCCCAAATGAAAATTCCCCTGTTCTAGTGGGCAGCCAGAATTGAAAACCCAGGGCAGGAAGCCTGGCACTCCCTTTTCCCCCACCCCAAGGCCACGTCACTCATCTCCAGTCCTGCGATAGCACAGGCTCATCCCAGGCTGTGGCACACAGAAGGCCACACTGTTATTTCTTGAGGGAATGGAAATGCATTCCCAGAGATTGCCCCAGAAGTTCCTGGCATAAAGAATGGCCATTTAGTGAGCACCTGCTAGGAAGAGGTCTTCCATTATGTTCCAAACCTCTCATCTCCCAGTGCCTGCAAGGAGAGATCAATATCCCCATTTTACACAAGGGCAACCAGGTCTCTGTGAGGCCTAGAGTCTTGCAGCCATCGCTTGGCAAAGCTGGGCTTAGAAACCAGCCTGGCTGGTACCAAGTCCCTCTTTCTTCTTTCATTTCATTTAAGTATTTGATCCAGAGAGGGCACGGCTGGGAAAAGTTAATACTTTCTGCTACCAATTCCCTCCATGGAACCCTGGCTATCCCTGCAGCAACTCTAGACCTGATACATCCAAGAGTCAGCAAGGTAAAGTAAATTGCCTGGGGTCACAGAGTCATTGCTTGGCAAAACTGGTCCTAGAGATTGGCACATCTCAAGTCTTGAGCAGCCTCTGGGTCACCATGTGCTGGCCTTGAATCTCAGGGGTTGGAGATTCACAGGAGCTGCTGGTCACAAGATAGGATGGCCCTCAGCTGATGATCCCTGCCATAGTCCCAATGCCACAGCAATAGTCCCAATGCCACAGTCCCAAGGCCCCTCCACTGTCCCCTCCAACTTTAGGATTGCTTTCACTTGACATTCCTTCCAGAGCACCAGTCCGGAACAGAAGTGCTTGACGCTGCTGATCGACCAGTTTCATAAAAGGAATCCAGTTTCCTCTGCACTCATGAAAAGCTGTTAGCCCCTGGCGAGTTTCCAGGGCCCGCACTCCAGCGATGCAGCCCAGACATCGACAGAGGGATGCCAAAGCCCTTGGGCACAGAGAGGAGTCAGCTGGACTGAGTGATTTAAATCAAGAGGGGTCCTTGCCAGCAATACCACCAAGCAACATCCTGTCCTCGGGAAAAGAGGTTTCCCGCTGAGATGCCCCGAAACCCCGGCTGGGGGCCCTAACACAGCTGTGCAGGGATGGAGATGTGATTCCAAGCTGCCAAAACCGAATCCCAGTGAGGACAGCATAACAGAGAAAACACTGACCCACAGTCTGGAGGATCAGGCTTCCAGCCGTGGCTGGGCTCTTTACTAGCATGTGCCCTGGGACAAGAAGCCACCCACCCTCTGAAAGGCTCAGTTTCCTCTTCTGAAAAATGGGAGCCATCACCCTCCCTATGGGATGGCTGGTTATGAGAGTATTTGGAAATCTATAGAATACCGACCAGTGTCAGGGCTGATAACCTACCCTCTTTTGACCCAGTCTGGTAGGAGTTTCATAGCTCTACAAGCTATGGGCAAATGGTTTCCATGTGACTTCAGGAAGTTAGAGATGAAAAGAAGGAGTAATGGGAAATCTGAACTGGATGCCAGAAGCCCAGAATTCAGTCCTGACTCTTCTGTGAACAATCTTTCATGACTTCAGAGGTGCTGAAGAGGCTGTACCCTGAACTTTGTCCCTTCCTCTCCCTTGGCCTCAGTTTCCCCTCCTACAAAATGAAGAGATTGGGTGAGGTGTGTCCAAGGACCCTTCAGTCTCTGACAGCCAACGATGCTCTTAGACAAAAGCAGGTCCCTCCAAAGTGCAGCGGGGTCTGGTGTTACTGGGGCCATGGGACAGGCCCTCCCTCCCCTCCACCATCAACCTGTATCATATTCATTTTAGAACATTTATCGTTGTTCTAGAAAGGGCAGCCTTCCAGCAAAGACCTCTTCAGTGTTTGGCAATAAGTCAATCCCGCTGGAGGTCAAGTTCCCTTTGTGCCTCCTCCTAGGGGCTGAGAAACAGAGCAGTGGGAAGATGAGAAGCAGTCTTGCCTGCTTGCCTGATTTGGATAACCATAAACTTCTGCTGTTCAAGCACCTCCAAAAACATCCCTCTCTGTGCGTGAATTTTACAGTTTACAGAGCTCTTTCAAATCTCTTACTCATTGGATTTTGGCAAAAACCCTGCAGGGAGGCACGCAAGGGGTTATTGTCCCTATTTTACAGGGGAGGAAACCGAAGCTCAGAGAGGCAAAGTGATTTCTCCAAGGTCACCCAGCCAATGCATGAAGTGGTCTCTTCTTTCCATGGGAGAGACGGGGGCAAGAAGCTCAGAAAGGTAAGTGCAGAGCTGCAGTGGACACCCAGTCTGGGAACTCCTGGCCCTGCCATGCCCCCGTCTTTCTTGGTATCCTTGGCCAGCCTTTTCCCCTTCCTAGACTGGCAGAGGACAAGCGTCCTCCCCAGCTCTCCTGCTGAGGTCTGCCTGGACACCTGACTCACATGTGGAAATTCCCCACAGGGCTCAAGTCTGCTTCTCTTGGGCTGCAGGGCACGCCTGGCTTGTCTTGTGTTTTTTGAGGTTCTGAGTAGCAGGAGCACATGTGGGAACAGCCAGGAAAGTGGGAGGTAGGAAGCAAATGAGGTAAAAGACAAGAGACCATTTCGCACTCATCTGAGTGGGGAGAACTTGTTTTGAAATGTGCTAGTATCCCCTATTAGTCAGAAAGTGTGGAATGGGAATTTTCAAACACTGTTGGTGGGACTAGAAATTGAAACAGTCTTTTTGGAGGTCAGTTCCTCTCAAAATTTTCAGTAGCCCAGTAATTCCACTTCTAGACGTCTACCGCCAAGATACACACCTAGGGGCAGAGGTGTGGATTGGGAAATTAAAAAACTGTAGACATCCCTAGGGGACTGGTTCAGTAAGTTATAATACACCCATTTGACAGAACAACATGTCTCATGAAAACACGAGGTCCACCAAGGCCTCTAAGATCTGCTATAAAGTGAAAAAAGCAAAATATAGAGTATGAAGTCACTTGGGTTTAAAACCAACGCACTGAAAACTCAACTGAACACTCAACTAAAAGCAGGAGCTAACTTTCAGAGACAAAGTGGGATTTAGAGGCATTGGGACAAAGCAACACTTTTACTGTTTTACTATATATATTTTGGCGCTTTGATTTTGCGACAAAACACACACACACAATTTTAAAAACTCCACCATTGTATTAACGTATGTTTGTAAGCCATTAAGAACAAACCAAAAAACCCCCCAAATCTACCCCATCCAAGGCAACACTAGAGTCTTCTGTCCAAACCAGCCCTTCCCCCAAACTCTTCTCACAGAACACCTCTTGATGGCAATTTATGATTTTAGATGGTCATGACAAAGACAACAAACCCACAGTGTCACTGAGGGCATGAGCCACACAATGGAGCTGAAAAAAACAGTGAAAGGGAAGGTTCACCCCGAGCCATCTAGGACAGCAGTCTTTACCAGGGCCACACACAAAGTACTCAGCCAGCAGCTCTGTCTCGTTGATGGTCAGACAGCTTTGATCAAGCGTGCCTAAAAGCCCTGTGATATCACCCACCCTGATTAAGCCATATTGCCCCTGGCTGGCAGATGACAGCAACAGCAGTAAGGGAGACAGCGTCCACGCATGTGGGGCCTACCTCGGAGAACCTCTGGACGTCTTGCGTCAGCGTGCCCACGCGCTTCCACTGGTAGTGCTTGAGCAGCTTCAGGATGGCCGGGTTCACCGCGTTATCTGATGGGACAGTCCGAAAGAAATAAGGGTATTTTTTCTTATCAGCTAGAACAGGCGTGGTTGCAGCAAAGGAAAGCTGAAAAACACAAAAGAGAACATTTTTCACTGGTGAGCCGTGCAGCTGTGATCCAGCAACTTTCCTAGGAATGGAGATCTTTGGCTTTCACTTGGGGCACAGACACTTGGGGCAATTATTTCTTCTTTTTTTCTTTTTTTTCTCTTCCTTCCTTCCTTCCTTCCTTCCCTTCCTCCATCCTGCTGACCCTCCCTCCCTCTGTCATTCTCTCCTTCCCTCTCTCTCTCTCTTTTTTTTTTTTTTGAGTTGAGGTCTCACTCTGTAACCCAGGCTGGAGTTCAGTGGCATGATCATGACTCACAGCAGCCTCGACCTGAGTAGCTGGGGCTACAGATATGTACCACCATGCCTGGCTAATTTAAAATTTTTTTTTGTAGAGATGAGGTCTCAAACTCCTAGGCTCAAGCAATTCTCCCGCCTTGGCCTCCCAAAGTGCTGGGCCCGTGCCCGGCTGCAAGATATTTTTAAAACCTTTTTATTGTAAAAGTAACACATTATAATAGAAGAGAAGGTTCAAAATGCGAAAGAAGGAGAAGGAAGGAAAAAAATTAACCAATGATCTCCCCTCCCTAAAGAACAATCCTTAATGTTATAGTCTATTTCCTCCCAGCTCTTTCTCTATGCAGTGATTGGATTTGTAAAAAAAGATTCTTGAAATCATTCTATATACATAATTGGACTATTTTTCTCCACTTATTATCCTACAAGCATTTAACCATCCTGTTAAAAACACCTTGTAAACATTTTAATAGCTGCAAAATATTCTAGCATATGAACATACTATAATTTACTGAATCATGTCTAATCTGGGGACATTTAAATTATTCCTAATTTGTCATTATTGCCATATTATTCTACAGGCATTTTTGTGCATAGCATTTTTTTCTATATCTTAGAACATCTCCATAGGATAGAGTCTGCAGTATAAAATTACCCAGATAAAGGATATGAGTGTTTAAAGGTTTACTACTTATTTCCAAAAAGGATTGTTATCAATTTGCATATCTACTAGCCAAATATGATTAGACGTCCAATTTCACCACATTCTTGTCAACAGAAGGAATAAACCCTTTTTCTATCTAATTTAATGATGACTTATCATTTAAAAAAACCGAACCCTATTGCGTGCATACAATAAGCAATAGATATACAAAATGTTGACCCTTCTTCCCTGTGGAAATGAACTGGTACTACATCCTATTTTAGGAATTGTTTTTTTCATGTCCTTGGTTTATTTTTTGAGTGGTATTCTAATGCTTTCCTTATGGAATTTAATGACGAGTTTTTATGTATATAGCATTCAAACTCAGGCTATTAAAGTTGCTGCAAATATCTGTTTATGCTTGTCTTTACATTTTGTGTATGTGTGTTTAAATTTACACTCAGTCATCAAATCTGTCCATCTTTCTCTTTATTATTTCTTCTTTTTTCTTTTAAGTGCCAGTAAGTTGTTACATTGGATATTAATTATCTGTCCTACAAAGCCCAGCTTAAATGTCACCTCTTCCATAACATTACGTCTGATCTTTGTTCTCCTCTCCTTCAGCCTCATCCACAGAAGGTAGTTTTCAAACTTTTTGATCTTTGCAGTGCGATGGTGTAAGATGGTATTTTGTTGTAGTTCTAATTTGCATTTATTTTAGTGCGAGTTTTTTTTTTTTTTTTGAGACAGGGTCTCTCTATGTTGCTCAGGATAGTCTTGACCCCTGGCCTCAAGCAATCCTCCTCTTCTGCCTCAGCCTTCCAAGTCACCGGGATTATAGGCTCAGTTACCTTCCTGTGTTTAAGAGCAATTGATAGTTCCTTCCTGGAAACTGTTCATATCCTTTGTCCATTTTCCAATTTGATTCTTAATCTTCCTAGCAGTTTGCAGAAGTAATCTTTTTTTAACTTTAATTATTATTATTTTTTTGAGTTGGAGTCTCACTCTGTCGCCCAGACTGGAGTGCAGTGACTGCTCCCGGCCACTGCAGCCTCGACCTGCTGGGCTCCGGCGATCCTTCTGCCTCAGCCTTCCAAGTAGCTGGAACTACAGGCACGTGCTACCACGCCCAGCTAATTTTTTGATTTATTGTAGAGATGAGGTCTCACCAAGTTGCCCAGGCGGGTCTCGAACCTGCGGGCTCAGGCAATCCACTCACCTCGGCCTCCCAAAGCGCTGGGATTACTGGCTGAGCCACCGAGCCCGGCTTAATTTTTTATTTTAAAGATGCAGGGTTCAATTCAGGATTAGGTATACAAATATTCATTATGCAGGTACCCTTGTTGATGAGGTGTGCTCCCCTCAAAGTGATCTTTTATCTTAAGAAAATGAGCCCTTTGTTATATAAGTTGCTGATTTATCTCCCAATTTGTATTTTGTATTTTGATGCTTGCAGTGCTTTTTGCCATGTGTCTGTGTGTGTTTAATGTGGTTGAATTTATCAATTTTTTTCTTTTATGACTTCAGGTTTTGTGTCATACTTAGAAGGCCTTTCTTACTCTAAGATTATACAAGAATTTCCTCACGGTTTCTTCTAATCTGTCTGTCTTTTCTTCCTCCCACCCTCCTTCTCCTTCCCTCCCTCCCTTGTTTTGTTTCATTTAAATCTTTGATTCAAAGAGGACATGGTGGAAGCAAGCTCAATCTTTGCTTCCACCGGCTATTTCCCCAAACCCTTGCTTGTCCCAGTGGCAGGTCTGGATTCGATACATCCCAGGGTTCAATTTCAGCATCCAGGGAAATAACATCCTGACACTCTTGGAACTCAGCTGAAAATGTCTTATTGCTTCTTCTGTCACCTTAGGAAGCACTTTTCCCTCCATGACTTGGGGGGCAGTAGGGCTCCTTTTCCCTGCTCTCCTTCAAGGGGTAGACAGCCACTACCTAGGATCACTGGATCGCCTCTCTGTTGGAGCTCACTACATAACAGCCCTTCTGCCATTATCTGGGGCTAGAGAGCACCTGTAGAAACTGGCTTCTGACCAGTATGGTGGCTCATGCCTGTAATCCCAACTCTTTAGGAAGCCAAGACAGGAGGATCGCTTGAGGCCAGGAGTTTGACACCAGCCTAGGCAATATAGCAAGACCACCTGTCTCTACAAAAAACACAAAAATAGCTGGGTGCGGTGGCCTGCACCTGTAGTCCCAGCTACTCGGGATGCTTAGGAAGATTGTTTGAGGCCAGGGGTTCAAGGCTGTAGTGAGTTACAATTGTACCAGTATGTTCCAGCCTGGGTGACAGAGCAAGACCTTGTTGGAAGGAAAGAAGGAGGGAGGAAAAGAAGGAAGGAAGGGGAGGAGAATAAAAGAAACCAATCTCTAAGATTCTCACAGAGACAGGAACACCCCAAGATGGGTAAAGGTCAAAGGTAGAATGACTGTTCAAAAGATTCTGGGTAGAATCAGACCAATGGGAAGAGTCTACAGAGATGAAAATTTCAGCTGGACACTGAGAAACATTCACATTCAGAGCTGTCCAGCAATGGAAAGCCTGCCATTAGAAGTAGTGAGATACCTATGTTTGGAGGTATGCAAAGAGAGGCTACACCACAACCTAGTGAGAACAGAGGGGTTTCAAGGTGTCTGCAGTAAAGTGTTTGCGTGGGCATACATGTACATACAGACATGTACATTTTTCTGGAAAAAAAAATCTGTGGCATCCATCAGATTCACAAAGAGGATCCTATCATCCAAACAAGGTCTGCATATGTGCCTGCCTGCAGGTGACATTTAGGTCCCGTGGTGAATGCAGAAAATAGAAGCTCTCTTCGGTGCCCTCAAACTTAGTGTCCGCGATTCTTCTCCCAAGATTAAAACAACACTGCAAACCTCCTACGCTCACCAGGGTAAGAAGCAGCTATTAGGAAAATCTGGGAGCAGCTATTTCAGGACCCGGGATGTTACATACACCATCACATCCCCAAAAATGCTTATCTAATACAATTTGGAAAATATTGGTTTTCTGATGTGATTTCTGAATCACATTCTGGTTGCTACTTTACTGTTATTGTCCCATTCGTTCCAGGTCCACAATTAATTGTTGCTTGAACAACCTCATATGTTTGCCCTGTAGGTAATTACAGTGGTTACTGTTCAGTGAATAAATGGCCCATTGTGTTTACAATGGGCTTGGAGTACAATATATGCCCCGGGTCTAAATCATGTTGGGTGCAAAATATTAACTGGCACTCACATTTTCTGCACCATTTGAGATAATGCACACTTTGATTAGATTGCTTTGCATCGCTGTTTCTCTGGCTTTAGCCTCCTAAAACTTTTTTCCATGGGCAAAGACCGCAGGTGCCCAGTGGTACTGCTGGACTTCAGAACTGAGGGGAATCTGAAAAATCATCGAGCTCTGGGGTTCTCTGCACACTGGAGTCACTTGGGGGAAATTTTTAAAAATACTGATGACTTGGTCCCACTCCAAACAACTGAATCCGAATCTCTGGGCATACAGCCCAAGCATCAGTATTATTTAAAAACTTTCCAGGTGATTATAATGCCCAGTGAGGGTTGAGAACCACTGATACAGCTTAACACCTGGGTTTGAATAAGTAGACTGAAGCCAAGAAATGGGGAGACAGCGAGATATCTACCACAACTAATAAGAGGTGGAGTGCCAGGCTTGGTGGCTCAGCCTGTAATCCCGCGCCTTGGGAGGCTGAGGTGAGTGGATTGCCTAAGCCCGCGGGTTCGAGACCCGCCTGGGCAACTTGGTGAGACTTCATCTCTACAATAAATAAAAAACTAGACGGGCGTGGTAGCACGCGCCTGTAGTTCCAGCTACTTGGAAGGCTGAGGCGGAAGGATCACCAGAGCCCAGCAGGTTGAGGGTGCGGTGGCCAGGAGCAGCCACTGCACTCCAGTCTGGGCGACAGAGTGAGACTCCAACTCAAAAAAAAAAAAGAGGTGGAAGCAGAACTCAAACCCAAGTCTAAAAGACTCTAACACCAGTGCTCTTTCTCCCCTTGCCCCTTGATGGGTGCCCACCTGCCTTCTGTGTGCTCCCTGGACCTTCCTCCCTCAGCCCAGTCACTCGACATCTGACAACACTGGGGTTGCTGACATTAGGGCCCTGACTTGAAGACCAAGCTTTCTGGGCTCTCCTGCCTTATTTCACACAACCAAGTTCATTTCTGAACAGATTGTGATTGAGGCTTCGAGTTAATTCTTAGCCAAGGATTTATTTCAGAAGGGATTTTAAAATTTAATTTATAGTTTTGTTATAATTTCTAGTCTTATTGCGTTATTTTGAGAATTTGGCACACATAGTATCTGCTTTCGGAATTTATTGAGATTTTCTTTGTGGCCTATTATACAAATCAACTTCTGTAAAAGTTTCATGGTGGTTGGACAAAAAGACAAAATCTCTATTTGTAAGATACAGAATTCCTTATTAGACTACTCATGCAGAATAGATATAACTAATTATAACTTTATCATATGCTTCATATTTTTGTTTACTTGATCTATCAAAGGCTAAGAAGGTGTGTTGAATTTTTCTATATTGTCTCTGATCATTTCTCCTTGTATTTCAACAGGTTTTGCTTCATAGTCTTTGATTTTATGTTGTTTTGAGCATAAATGTTCATCACCATGATATCTTTATTTTTCGGCACCATATACCTTTGCCTGATGCAAATGGCAGGCACTTAATAGATATTCACTGAGTGAATTGAAGGTTAAATACAAATCAAGAGAAAATAAATCTCTTTGTCATTGTTTGCTTTTTGTTTTATATTATATCTTCCTTGATATTAATATTACAACCCTTATGTAATTTTTGAATGCGTCTGCCTGTCATTGCTTTAGTCCTCCTTTTATCTGAATTCTATTAGGACCATTTTAAAATATATTTCTAGAAAAGAGCACATAAACAGATTTTAAAATATGTATGCTTATTGCTGTAATAAATACATGTCCTGCATTTATCACCTTGGCCACCTTACTCCTTTTTTTAATGCTTCCTTTTTGTTTCCTTCGGTTCCTGTTGGTCCTTGACTTTGCATCTACTTCTCTGTCCTGGCTTAGGAACAAATTTTGCTTCAAATGTCAGCCTGCTGGAGTACCTTTTAATATATTCTGTGGAAGGGTAAGGAGTTGGAAACTTGCTGAGGATGACTTTGTGTTGCCCTGACACATGGCATAATTTGGCTGGGTATAAAATTCTTGAGTTACCACTTCTCTACAAGGTGATGCAGAGGAGAAATTTAGGGCTAGCTTGATTGTTGTTCATTTGTAGGTACTGGGTTTCCTCTGCCTGGATGCCTGAAGGGTTTTTTTCTTTATTCTTGGAACTCAAGAAAGTTGTGGCACTTTTGGTGTACTCTGGAATACAAAGAGCCCTATACACTCCCTGCATACAAATTTATACACTCTAGTTTTCCAATTCAGTAAAAAAATTAATATATACAATATATACAGTGAATATGCTATACTTATTATATTGTGTATATTATAGAATGTAGCATATTTATTATTTATATTTTATTTAAAAATTTAGTATATTTATTATATTACACATAATAAACATAGCATATTTATTATGTATAATATGTTTATATTATATTCCTATATTTTCTTGTCTCTCCTCTGGAGCACAGGACTATCTATATGTTTGTCTCTGCATTCTCCAAATCCATATGCATCATATTTTCTTTCATGATTGCATCTCTTGGTCCTTGTCCTCTTCATCCTAGAAACACATTTTATTTTATTCTATTTTATCACAGGGTATGTGCATATGAACTTTCACTGTTTTCTGATAGAATGGCTGTATCATCCATAGTCCTAGCAGTGGAGCATAAGCATTCTCATTTCTTCACATCCTGGCCAATATTCAACATTTTCTGGTTTCCTAATTTTTGTTAGTCCTTCAAAGACAAAGTGGAATTTCATTATTATTGGATTTTGCAGCTCTTTGCCTGTAATATGGTTCAGCAGCGACACATAAATATGCTAGTTACTCAGGTTTTTCATTCTATGAGTTGCCTGATTTGCTTTTCAGCAGCCTCAGTTTTAAGCTTTATTGTCTTTAACATATTTTTGTTGTGTTATTGACATTTTTAGTTTCCTATTAATTTTTTATGATCATCTCCTAGCTCAGGCTGTCTATTTCACAGAAACTATGTTTTATTGTACATGACTAAGGATGCCAAACATCTTTCTAAAGTTTTCTTCTTTATCCTACAATAGATCATTTTCAGAGGTGGACTCTTTCTCTGCTTCTTCTGAGTATAGTGTTCCTTTGATTATGTTTGAAGTACTTTTTCAAAGGTGTTTTCAATGTACTCATCCTCAAAACCAAGGCAGGTATTTTCAGACTTGGCTTATCAAAAGACACAATATGTGAATTGCCCGTGGCCCGGTTTTCTATTTACATTTTAATTGCGAATGTTTCTCCGAAACTGTTGAGTAAAAAATTGAGCACAAAGTTTTTGGTGTGTAGTAGGCTCTTACCTTATGTTGGTCGACATTAATGAGGCGACATCATCTTTTACCTTCAGGGCTCAATTTTCTAATACTTTGGATCAACACAATAGCTAAATTTCCATCATGCACTGCTGCCTGGGTTTCTCTTTCCTACCTAGAAAACTTCACTTGGGAGGATTCTGCTTCCTAGAATGATGCACATCTACTGCTCTTCTCTCCTCTTCCTATCCAGTTGTTTTTCAAGGAATTTATAGCTCTGCCTGACTTTAGAAGATGAAGAGAAAAAAGCAATTTGGTTTCCTCAGAGATCAGCAACAGTGAGGTATAGGCTTAGCTGTCCTATTTTCTGATTGGTATAAGTCCTGGCTCTAACTCAGATTGTAGGGGAGACAGGAAAAAGTCTGCTTGTTAATTTCAGGACAATTGTTATTTTATGAGGCAAAGTTTGGTGTGCCAGGAGGCAAAGCTTAGGAATTTCTCAATCCAGAGCCATCTACTTTATAATTAATAAAGCTTCCAAACATCTAGAATGTCAATGAGTACTGGGGTCTCTTGATTCTTTGGAGGAGTGTGTGTATGCCTTCTTTTTCGTGTCTTGATAGTTTCAAAGGAAAGCTGGAAAATGTTTTATTGTGTACTCATATCCAAACATCTTTTCCTTCCCCCCTTTTAATGGTTAATATCATTTATTTATTAAATAAACTTTATATTCTCAAATACTGCAAAGATATAGTTCAGGTCAATCCAGGAAAATTATTTTTAAAATTGCACATAAATTTAACCTGAATTAATCAACCAAATATGTGGCAGGGCCCAGCACTGTCCTTTGCACCATTCAGATGCTGTTTAAACCACAGTTGGTGTGAAGGTTTCTAAGGTTCATGGTAGGTACCATTACACTCCTCTCTAATGGGGTGGTGCCAGCTGCCATGGCCCTGGGGGTGGTCTATAAGACTGCCCATCTCATCCCATCCTGGTCAGTTGTGGGCACTGCATGGGGTTTTGAGCCCACACTTCCCTTGACCCAATCTGTGGCCAGGATCACGGATCATGACATGGATGCCATGTCATGACCTGGATTATGACAGTGTTTGCTTTGTCTTCAGCAGTTGCTCAGGGACTCCTTGATCACTGCTGGGCCCACAGAAGATCTCAAAGTGGCATCTTGTTCTTTCACTCCCACCTCAGGACTTGGCCTGAGTATACTTCTGATAATGACAGACCAGGTGCTGCCCGGCCCACAACCAGGCCACAGGGCCCAGTGACTTCCCTTGTACTATCTAAGGCTACCTGACCCAAGGGAGGGCAAAATCTTCCAGAATCTCAATGTCAAGGGCCCTTATGCACTAGGCAGTCACTGTGAAGCCAGGATTAGGCAAGATGAAGCAGCTTTGTCCTTCATCCTAGGTAGCCAAGACAGTCCTATCCAGAATTCCACAACACAGTCATAAGTATTTGCATTTTCTATAACTGTGTCAAGTGCATCTCAGTCATTACCCCACTGAATCCTTACAACAACCCTGTGAGGTAGGTACTGTTATTATCCTTGACTTATGGATAAGAAAACAGAGACTTAGAGTTTAAGAAACTTCCTCAAGAAAGCAGATTTGTGGTCATTGGGCCTGGGGTGAATGGGAGAGGTGGGGGAGGAGGGACCACAGAGTGACTGCTTAACGGGTACAGGGTTTTCTTTTGAGGTGATGAAAATTTACTCAATGACACTGAACCGTTCGCTTTAAAATGATTAAAATGATGAGCTTTATGCTATGTGCATTTTACCATAATAAAAAGAGAAAAAGGAAACTTGCTCAAGATAACCCAATCTATAAATAGAGGAGCAGAACCCATATGGTTAGGCCATACTGCCTCAATCCTCAGCACCACAGCCCTCAGAAATGACACAAGCCCCTCCACCGGAACCTCAGAGGCATCCTGGCAAAGACTGTCAGCAGCTGAGAGCCACTCAGACCCCTGGACCTCGGGATTGGACTTCAGCTTCCTTCCATGAGCTGTGCAACCTTCACAAGCCCCTTGACCTCCTCGCATCTGTAAGCTTGTGATCATAAGCTCTGTCCTGCCTGCTTTGGAGGGGTGAAGTCAGGATGTAAAAGAACTTTGTAGAATCTAAAGCTCTACAGATACAGAAAGTCCACCGCACTCACTGGGATTGGGATCACCGGAGACTTCGTAGATGCTGATTTTGTGGGGAGTCTGTTAGCACAGGGAGATCCTTTGCAATCTTTCTGGGGGGTAGGATTTTTGCTTTTATTCCCTCATTCCACACTCATTAAGGCAGATCCATACTTTAACATGCTTGAGAGCAAAACTTGTTTGGGAGTGGATAGATTGATGGATTGATGAAATGAACCAACCACTCAACCAGCCAAGCACAGAATGAACCACCTGAAGGGGGGCTTTTCTGAACTCATGTCTGATCATACCACCAGACAGATTATCTGAAGTAGCAATTATCATCCCTTTTACAGCCGAAGAAATTGTGGCCCAGAAAGGTGACCCAACTATGCAAAATCAATACAGAAGATGAGGGATTGGTCTTTTGACTTCACACGGGTTCTCTTCCTTCAGCCCTGCTCTAAGCCCTTAGTGCCAGGTGAAGTGGGCAATGATCCAGTGCCTGTCCTAATTCTGAGTCCAACAGAACAGGGAGGGAACAACTTATTTCAAAGCTTTCAGGGTCTCTCAAACATAGCTAGTTTCCATAGTGGGCATGGTTGGTCCTAAGGGATACACACTTGGGAAGGGAACCATCAGCATCTCTCCAAGTGAGAGGCTCCAACCAGCCATGCAATGCCTTGTGAGGGTTTAAGACCTGTGTATTGGCCTGTGAGTTGCCTTAACAGTAAGCACCCGGATGCAGAGAGAAGTGGAGAGTTAAGACAACCACCAGGCCACTGCAAGGAGCTGGAACACCTGGTCTTAACCCTGTCTCTATGACTGAGAGAACAAGGGCAAATCATTTCCCTTTTTCGACGTCTGTTTTTTTCATCTCTGAAAGTGATAGATTAGACCTAAGATTTTGAAGTTTCTTTGCAACCAGAACTCTATGCTTCTCTCTCTAACAACTGAATCAAATGATTAAAGAGTGTGTTAGTTTAGTGTGGGTGTGTGTTTTATCTGATCCGATTTATTCAGATAATTGCCGTAGCGCCCCGCTTCCCTCAGCAGATATAAACCTGGATGGAAAACGTAAACACGTCTCCCAGCTTCGGGATCCTTATTAAATTCCAAGCCACTGATGAATTCCTGCCTAAATGAATTCCTGCCTAAAAGAATGAATTCATTCTTTACCTGGTTTGGGGCATTTTCTGCAGAAATTAGGGGCAAATGTTTCAGGGGCCAGGTATAACCAGGGGTGGCTGTAGTTGCTAAGTCCTAGGTAAGGAACTTAGACCAGATGCAAAAGCTGAGGAAGTGACTGAGGCTTGCTCTTTTCTCCACTGGTTTAATCTTTTTCCATGGGTCTGCCGACTGTTTCTGTAATTAAATGAGGGAGGTATTTGTCATCTAGGGGTCCTTTCAGCTGAGATGAATGAAACGCAACTTTCTCAGGAAGCTTCTGACAAAACACTGTTTGTGGGCAGTGCCAGGATGCCTACAAAAGCCCCAGGCCTGTGCGTTGGGAACTTGGGTCCACTGCAGGACTGCGCCAGGTCGCCTCAGAGCTCAAGCCCTGGTGAGAAGCTGTTTGGACACAAAGCGCCTCAACAGAGATGCCCGTAAGATTAATGTGACACAGAGCGGCCACAGAGCGTGTCCCGAGTTAACAAGGGAAAATGAATGCCTGACGTTCGGGAGAGTTCTCCTGGAAGCCCTGCTCTAATAAAAGGCCTTCTGGAGCGTTGTGCACAGACTTGCTGTAAGTTTTCAGATCTCTTTAGTCCAAGAGGGTCTGAGCTGGGCCTAATGGGCGAGCAAGCATTTCTCCTTACTGTAGAGGGAGTTTGGATTTCATCACTCAGAGAGGTACAGCAGTTTAGCCATCACCACTCCAGGCCACTGCTGACCAAAGCTGGGATTTGAGCTTATTACTCCTTGATGTAATCAGATCATGAGCACCTACTGTGGATCAAACACAGCATGAAGGACTGAGCATTCACTTTTTCATTTAATGTGCAAAACATGACTATGACTATAACTGTGAGGTAGACATGATTATGATCTGCATTTTTCAGATGAGTAGACAGGCTCAGAGAGGGTAAATCATTTGCACGTGGTCACACAGCAAGCGACTGGCAAAATGGGGACACTAACTTCACAAGCCCCTACACATTCTACAGACTGCTATGATTCTTCTCTGTGATTTAGCGATTCCTAAAACACATTTATGTCTTTTGTGCAATTCTGATCTTCATAGAAGCCCAAAATATTGGTAGACTCTACCCTCATTTTTTTTAGATATGGCAACTGAAGCTCAGAGAGGTTAACTGACTTGCTCAAGGTCCTGTGTTAGCAAGTGGCAAGGCTAGGGCATGGGATTTTTGCAGTTGTCTTTTCAATATACCAGGCTGCTTCTTAGGGAGGCACCCAGGTATAAGACTAGAAAGCAACTGGGGCAATTTTTATTTTATTTCATTTTTTTTGAGTCAGGGTCTCACTCTGTCGCCCAGACTAGAGTGCCGTGGCATGATCACAGTTCACTGTAACCTCAACCTCAACCTCCTGGGCTTAGGCGATCTTTCTGCCTCAGCCTTCCAAGTAGTTGGGACTATGGGTACGCATCACCACACCCAGCTAATTTTTTTTAAATTTTTTGTAGAGACAAAGTCTTGCTATGTTACCCACACTGTTTTCAAACTTCTGGGCTCAAGCAATCCTCTCCCCTTGGCCTCTCAAAAAGCTGGAATTACAGGCATGAGCCACTGTGCCCAGCCAACTGGGGTAATTTTTAAAAAGAGAGAATTAGCTGGGTGTGGTGTCATGTGCCTATAATTCCAGCCATTTGGGAGGCTGAGGCAGGAGGATCACTTGAGCCCAGGAGTTTAAGGTTGAAATAAGCTATGATTGTGCCACTGTGCTCCAGCCTGGGCAAGAACGTGAGACCATGTCTCTTAAGATGAAGGGATTGAAGGAAAAGTAAAACTGAAATTTATTTAAAAGAAAAAACAATATTCATCAGTGGCTTATTTTGCTTTTAATTCCCTAAGATGGTTCAATCCAATGATATAAAAAATTATATGCACATCTTATTTTTTACTTAAAAAAATACTATTCACAAACATTTTTCTTCTCAAACTCTTATTGTTAAATACAAACTACATAGGCATATTAAATGTATATGTTTAGTGTGAAGAATAATAATAAAACAAATTCCAACTACCTATCACCCAGTTTAAGAAACAGCATTTATTTCTGTTCTCAATGGTAAACTGTCATTTAATTATTTGCTCTTCAAGATATGATTGTTTTGGTATGTGTCATTCCGAGATTTTTAATTTCCTTTTTCAACTCCTTTTCCAACACGTCTGACATTGTTTTATGTAAAGAATATTGAAAACAAATACTAGTTCCTCAAATCTTTTTTGGGGGGGTGAGGGTCAAGTGTGGGAGTAACAATAGAGAAATAGCAAAGTCACGTCCATGTTGAAAAGGCGGCATGGCATACTGGAGTGAGAATTCTGGGTCTCAGTTTGGACAGGCTGGGTCTGAATCCTACCTCTCCTCCTTCCTGTGCAACTTCAGAACACTGCTTCACCTCTGGGACCTCAGTCTCTTCCTCTGTAATCGGATGGGGGTGAGATGGGCACACCCCCATCTCAGGGCTGCTGCCAGGGCCGGAAGAGAGGTGCCCAATGAATGACTGCGAACAGATCACGACTTCTAGGCTTAGAAGTTGCAAGAATTAAGTTAGGAGAACTGGACAATATTTATTACAATTGTAAAAGGCCTTTTAATTCACAAAGCTCTTTCCCTCACCATTCCTCCTCCTGGAGGAAGGCAGAATGGAGAGGAGTATACCCATATTACGGATGAGAAGCCTCCGTGGATGAATGGGTCTGCTCATGGTGACGCAGCTGCCACCAGGCAGAGACATAAGTCTAAATCAGGCTTTCTAAATTTTAATCTAGTGATTTTAAAGTGGCTTGTTAATTAAAAAAATAATAATGATTATATTGCTTGTCTAATTGTGGACAATTAGAATGTATGTCTTTAATTTTCTCTTAAACTTCTGGTAAAACGTTCCATGTCCCTCCTCACAGCTGTGCAGGTGACAAATGCAGGAAATTAACAAATTGCATTAGAAGCCTCTTTGGTTTCCTCGGCTCCTTTGCGCTTGCCTTTCAGCTGACGTCTTTAGGGGTAAAAAGTATCTCGTGTGATCACAGCTGTGAAACCAACTGCCTTTTAATTACCTCACTGCAGAAATCATGTCTCTTCATGTCAGTTTGGCACCTCTAATTAGTCCAGAAGTTGAAATCACATCTACGAGGAGAAAGGTATGCTGGGGCCCCAGCTCAATTCTTGCAGTGGGAGAGGAAGCAGCATTTCTAACTGCTGGGAATGTACCTCCTACTCATCCATCTGGGTCCACTCATAGACACCTCCTCCAGGGGGAACTCCCTGCTCACCTTCAGTTCTCCCAGCACTGCTTCTTTCCCTTGGCATGGGGCAATAACTGATTGGTAGCCAGGCCTATTTTACTGGTTGGTCTGTGAGCTTTTCAAGGGCTGTCTTCCAAGTTTCCTCTGTAGCCAAGGAAGAAGTGGAGGGAAACAGAAGATAGTAGGGTCACAGAATGTTTCCACATATTGTCCTCTGGACACGAGCTCATCCATTTCTCACATAGAACAGAACTGAGGAGAAAAGAAAGTGCTGGAAAACAGGGTTTGGGCCCATCTCCTTGAGCATACAGAGTCCAGGCAAAGCTCTGAGCAGCAGTCTCATACCAAGGACTCATCCAAACAGATAGGCCAAGATTGCTGAGGGGACCTGGGAGCCACCTCCCACTGACACACAGACCAAGAGCTCACCGGAGGGCCTAGAGGGTAGAAGTCACTACACACCCCAGATCCAAGGGACACCAGGGTTCCAGAACAATCTGCCATCTTAAGTTCAGTTTACACTGTGAGCCCACGACTTCCACAAGCAAGAAAGGGAACACCAAACACTAGACCCCATGCCTCTGAAATCTGATTCGTGATCAGACCCAAGGAATCAAGATCAAAGATTTAAGGATGCTTTCCAAGAACGAGGAGTTTCCTTTCATGGGACAGGGGAAGTCATCCTGGGCCAGTGGGGCTGGAGCTGGGGACACTCAGAAACGAGCACTGCGGTGTGCCTGTGGAATATAAAGACCCAGCTCCTCTGTGTAGCAGCTGCAAGCCTGCCAACTATGTGCTAAACCTCAGTTACCTTACCTGTAAATGGGAGAGAATAAGTTCTGTCCTGACTAACTCTCCAAGGCTGTGTTAAAAATAAACTGAGATCTACAGGGAACTCCAACGTGCAGAAAAGAAAAAAACAAACAACCCCATTATAAAATGGGCAAATGATATGAACAGACACTTCCCACTGTTTTTCATAGAGGTTGAATTAGTTTGTCCTGCCATCAGTAGTGTAGAAGTGCTCCCTTTTCTCCGCATTGTCACCAGTATCTGTTGTTTTTTGATTTTTTAATGATGGTCATCTTACTGGAGTTAGATGGTATCTCATTGTGGTTTTAATTTGTATTTCTCTGTGGATTAGTGAGGTTGAGCATTTTTCATGTATCCATTGACTGTTCATATGTCTTCTTTTGAGAAGTGTCTATTCATATCTTTTGTCCACTTTTTAATAGGGCTATTTGTTTTTTTCCTTTTGGCTCATTTGAGTTTCTTGTGGATCCTGGATGTTAGGCCTTTATCAGATACACAGTTAGCAAATATTTTTTCCCATTTAGTGGTTTGTGTCCCTGCTCTTTTGATGGTTTCTTTTGCTTTGCAAAAGCTTTTCTGTTTGATGAGATCCCACTTGTCTATCTTTTCTTTTATGTCCTATGCTTTTGGGGTTATGATCATGAATTGGTTGCCTATTACGAATGTGCAAAAGGTTGTCTCCTGCATTTTCTTAAGATTCTTGTAATTTGAGGTTTTAATGTTTAGGTCTTTGATCCATTTAGAGTTGATTTTTGTGTATGGAGAAAGGTGGGGGTTCTGTTTCATTCTTTTGCATGTGATCAGCCAGTTTTCAACAGCCAGATAAGGTCTAATTCTTGCCCTCAATGAGTTTATGGTGAGATAAGACAAGTAGATAAATCCCAATAATATAAAGATGAGTAGAAAGTTTTGAAGTGCTTGACACTATATCAGGTTTAAAGAATCATTAATCTGGAGGAGTTCAAAAACCATTTTGAGCCTGGATAAAGCATCTCCATAGGTGTATTACATCAAACGGAGAGTACTTTGAAGATGATTAAAATTTAAGCATGTAAGAATAAATACACATTGTTTTATTAAAAAAGAATCATTGATCTAACACACTCTCTGAGGTATATGGGGGTTTGTTACCTTTGACAAAATTTTGGGTACCTTTGATAAATCCAGTATTTTTTGAATTGCTTGGGACAAAATCTTGTCTTGAGAGGGTTGAAAAAAGGAAGAGAGGAGGGATATTGAGGCAGCCAATTATAAACCATATTATCAAGGAGTCTTTTCAACAACAGGATGTGGAAATGTGGTTTTAAAATGTTTGCTTTATTTATACTCATATAGTGCAATGATGAGGGATTGATCCAACTGAGGGGAAAAAAATAGATCATGACGAAGAGAGTAAAATTGCTAGAGTGATAGCTCTAGTAGGTAAGCTTGGATGAAATATAAAACACAAGTAAGGAGTTGGCCGCAGTTAGGATCAGGAAAATATTGACTTAGAAGGAGATAAGTTCAGTATAACAGAAGCTGATAAGCGTATAGATATTGAGAGAAATCTTGAGAAGTGCCTTTCTGACTATGTCTATGTCCTCAGTAAAATAAGAAGCTGAAAGTAGAGACCCTGGATGAAATATTAGGAGAGAGCAGAAGGTATAAAATAATTGTCTAGGAGACTGAGAGGTCTCTGTGTACAGGTGATGAGTGGCTAAAAACTTGGGGTCAACCAGGACTGGAGTGTTTGTCAAGAGTGCATTATGAGAGACAAGGGAGTGATTATAATGAAGAACTATGAAATTTAAATGGAATCAGAGAAACATGCCGTTATGAGGAGGTGGTTGGTTAGTGGCTAGTAACTGTCAACTGAACTGAAAGATAGTTGCAGTCAGAGGAAATAATCCTGAAGGATTCATAGAACAGGATGCATGCGATTGAGACTACAGAGGGACTGTAGATATTGATAATAGCAAGGCCTAGAATATGACCGGGAAATAAAAGGATGAGATGGGGAGGATTAGGAGAACCTTCATTTATTTACTAGCTAAATATTTATTGTAAAAAAAGAAGATCAAGGAACTGAGAGGACAGAGTATTATATAATCTCTATGACTATGGGGTTTGGAATATAGGGTTGGAAAAGGTGAGAGTACAGTCTTTATTAAGAGTTTAGTAGATGCCTGCCATGTGGAATGAGGTGCATGAAGTGTGGTGATAAGTAAACTGAAGGTGGAGGACTTGAGGGAAGAAGGGAGAATGGTCAGAAGAGTAAGGTCCCTGCTGGTCTGGAGGTGCCAAGAGAGTAAGGGAGCAAGAGAGTAGTCACATGTTGAGAGGGCAGTTAAGAAACTTTGCTCTTAGGAGAAGAGCGTGTTTTGTAAAACTTTGAAGATACACGGGATTTTTTTTTGATTACTGACTCTAAATTCTGAAGGGTACAGTGGAAGAAGGGTTTTAGGTGTTGTGACAGAACGGAAAGGGATCAGGATGGGCAATGCAGATTAGAGTCTGAAGGAAACAGATGACCAGTGAGTCCTTGAATTTTTATGAAGAGCAAGGATAACAAATATAATAAGATGATTTTTTCATCATTTTAGGGCGAAGAGGGAGTGTGAGGACTGGACTGTTAAGTGGAAGAAGAATGAGGTTCTTGTCAGGAATGTGTGGAGTTCTGCAGTCTTGACAGTGATGAGGTGGAAGCCAGGGAATGATTTTTCAAATGCGCAGAAGCAGAGTTCCTGAGATTCCTCTGAACTCTGCTGTTGTGGCAGGGAGGTGAGCAGACACACCGGTTTCTATAATACAAGGCAAGTAAGGTGGTTTGAAATGAAGCTCTGCCTCATTAATGGAAAATACTGGGCCAGGTGTGGCTCTCAAGGTGATTTATTCTAGACTCGGATTTCTCCATCTTATTACAGTTGACATTCTTTTTTGAATAACTCTTCCAATGAGTTGTACAATATTTAACAGATTCTCTGGCTTCTACCTAGTAGTTTCTTCAATGTGACAACCAATAATGTCTCCAGATGTGGCCAAATATTCTTTGGGGACCAAATCATCTCCAGTTGATAACCTCTTGTCTAAATATGTGTAAGAAATCATAAGAGAAAAGGCTCAGAGAAGTAAACTTTATTTGGATATATCAGAAAAGGCATCACACAGGAAGTGATGTTTGAGGCTTTTAAGGCTTCTCTAGGCAAAAATATTTGGGAAGAGAATTCACAATGAGAAATTATTAAAAGAAACTTGGTGTTGCTGTTTATTAAGCGAATTCATCATTAGGTGGTGCAGTTTCTAAATGAGTTAGTATATAAATTGAGGAAATGCATGCTTGTTTAGAATTGTAGAATGTCGACGTTCTCAAAAAAATAGGCATTTTTATCTTTTTGTATATGGAATGAAGAAACACTGTATCTTGCTTAAATTACCACCTTGAGTGATCCTAAATTGACCAACTACTACCAAAAGCTACACAAATCAATTCATCTAAGAATGCCTTGAGAGTGGAATTTTTCTCACTATTACATTTGTGACTGCAAACAGATGGTGAAAAATCCTGAGAACAATTCTGTTCAATGTTGAGACTCTATATTCCAAAGCATATATAATCTTCATTAAAAGTAAAATTCAAAATCGAATTTTTAGAAAGCATGTGCATTAATTTAATGTTACCCTTCCCATTTCCATTCTTAGCTTCTCCTTTAAGGAGTCAGTGCATTTTATGTTAGTGTATTCACTTTAAAATTGATATTAAACTCAAGACGTTGCTTATATAAATTTAAAACTAAGATAATTGCAAACAACCACACGATTGACTGTTCAGCTATTTTTCATTCAGAATCTTGGCCTCAGATAAATATAGCAGAAAAAATGGCTTGAGAACAGATTACACCTTTTCAAACTTCTTATGCTAAATATCAGAGCCTATACAATGGAGGGTCCTTCTCACCATTTACAATTTTTAAGTTCTTGGGATCAATTCTTGTTTAGTTTTCAACATCTATTGTCTTTGTGATTTAATAATATCCTCACTGAGAAAATAGCAGAGATGAGAATTATTTTCCTGTCTGGAATGCATATTGTTACTAGGAATAGTGATGTGATGAAAGTTGGACTTCCTTGTAGGTTTCAGTGTACCAATCAGGATCTTTATCCCCCAAGGGCAGTCCTCTAGATGACTTTCACCATTAACTGGCTTGACATAGTCAGATGATAATGATAATCACAAACTGAACCAACTGTGGGAAAAGTCACTTAGGTCAAGCTGATGATGCAAAGGCATTCTTCATAGCATATGGTTTTCTCCTTCCCATAAAAAATATGAGAAAGAATGATCATTTTTGAGTAGTCTGCCAACAGTGTTCTAGTCTTTAAAAACATTTTAGGTAATCAGAAATACACTAACATATGGGGTTATTATATATGTCAACATGTTTTTCATCAGAAGAATACTATGTACTAGCATTTTCTATATGAAACTTTTGAAAATTAATTTCTCATGAAGGTTCTTCAATAGTAGTTTCAATTTTGGGCTAACAATGTATTGCAGAATCACTAATAAAGCGAACTTTTCCACTATTGCCTTTGAGATGGCCCCACTTAAAAATTACACCCTAGGACTTCTCTTCTGGAAAGTAGACATACTTTTTCCTATTTCTCCCTCTAAGAATAGCTAAAAGCTAAAGCCATTATATACTAAACAAACTCTGAAAGGTGAAGAGAAGGGAGACTGACTAGAAAACTTGGGACCTAAGGAATAACATGGCAGTGGGCCTACTGGGTTTTCTTTTAGCCTGATATCTCCCAGGCTTGGAAAGGAAGAAGCTGGCAACCCAGTATAGCCAACAGGAGCAGACAACAAAACGCCCAACAAAAGCTTGCTCTCTTTAGCCAAAGGAGCAAAAAGGGCAGCCTATCAAGAAAACTTTTAACAACAACTCCTCTGGTCTAGCAAAATACCGTGGAAAAATTTGTGGCCCCACTCCCATCCATGACGATAAAGGCTTATTAGATAGCCTCGACTGTCATCCTCACCAGACTATAATGAAGTGTCCCTACCCACCTGGCAATGTACGATCAAAAAAGACTGTGTGGGAAGCTGGGACTTTCATTCCTGTTGAGTGATCATGAAGCATTCCTTTCAAGGCAGTGTCAGTGGAGATGCTGTGAGAATCTAGGACTTTGAACCCTATCTGTCAGCAGGAGGCACGTTTCCCCTTCCCTGCTTGGGTGATGTCAGTGGAGGCTTAGTGGAAGACTGTCACCACAGCCCAGGGACAATGAGACACCACCCGATGGTTTCAGTGGAGAATAAATGGAGAGCAGTAAAGAATAAATTTCTACCCCCTCTAACCCAGGGTAGTATCAGAGGAGAACCAGAGAAAAGACAGAACCGTACCTTGTCCAGGAGGCCCTCTTCTTCAGATGTCAACAAAAGTCGAGTGGGGAGCTTGGATTTCTACCTCCATCCATCAGTAACAAGGTGACACTCTTCATTTCCCTGGGCTGAAGAGGTGTTAGAGGACACCAGCTAAAATAGAAGGTTAACTAAAATACAAGACCCAGAACTTCATATCATACTTAAAATGTTCAGGTTTTCATTGAAAAATCACTTGTCATACCAAAATATAACAAAACCACAATTTGAATTAAAAAATGGCAATCTATAGGCATAAACACTGAGATTGTTGGTAGCTGGCCACGGAGGCTCACTGAACCTTAGAAATCAGGGATGGCCGAGGACCTCGAGACCGTTAGAACGTGTTCGAGAGCTGTTGACGCCATTACCTTCCCCTCTAATATTTAGCATATTTAACCAGAAACAACTCTGATGATCTAAGCACGGGGCTCTGAAACTACAGCAGGCATGTTTAACTGTGAAAGCTCACTGTTTCTGTTTCTCACAGACTGCAGTCTTGG
>CAUYQG010103490.1:0-10939 GCA_963574415.1 Tarsius wallacei
AACTCCAGCCTAGGCAATGCAGTGAGACTCCAACTCAAAAAAAAAAAAAAAAAAAGATATCGGTTCTAAGTGATGTATCGGTTCAATGCAGTTCCAATTAAAAATCCCAGTGGCTTGCATTTGTGGAAACCGACAGACTCAAAATTATATAAATACCCAGAGCCTCAAATGGCAAAGATAATATCAAAGAATAACAAATTTGGAAGACTTATGCTATTAGATATCAAGACTTACTCTAAAGCTGCAGTAATTAGGACAGTGTGGTATTGATGCAAAGATAGGGAAAGAGATCAGTGGAACATAAGAAATTCCAGAAATAGACCCAAATGTACACAGTCACCTGATTTACAGCAAAGGCACCAATGTAATTCAGTGCAAGAAAGACAATCTTTTTAACAAATGGTGCCAGGGGAACTGCATATCCATACTGGAGAAAATGAACACTGACCTCAACCTCACACCATGTACACAATTAATTCAATATGAATCATGGAAAGGTAAAACAATAAAGTTTGAAAAGCTGGGCTCCGTGGCTCAGCCTGTAATCCCGTGCTTTGGGAGGCTGAGGTGAGTGGATTGCCTGAGCCCGCCTGGGCAACTTGGCGAGACCTCATCTCTACAATAAATAAAAAATTAGCCAGGCGTGGGAGCGCGTGCCTGTAGTTCCAGTTACTTGGAAGGCTGAGGTGGAAGGATCACCAGAGCCCAGCAGGTCGAGGCTGCGGTGGCCGGGAGCGTGCCACTGCATTCCAGTCTGGGCGACAGAGTGAGACTCCAATTCAAAAAAAAAAAAAAAAGACCAAAAGACATGCTGAAGACATACATGTTCACAGCAACTTTATTCATAGTGGTCAAAAATTGGAAACTGTCAAAATGGCAATTAAACAGCAGAATGGATAAATTGTAATTTGTTTTTGCAGTGAAATACTATCCAGAATGAAAAACAAACAAACCACAACTTCATGCAACAACACTGATACATTTTACAGAGTACGTATTCTACAATGACATTTATATGAAATTCAAGATCTGGCAAAAGTGCTGGGTGCAGTGGCTCATGCCTATAACCCTAGTACTTTGGGAGGTGGAGACAAGAGGATTGCCTGAGCCCAGGTGCTCGAGACCAGCCTGGGAAACTTGGAAAGACCTCGTTTCTATAATAAATCAAAAAATTAGTCACCAGTGCACCTGTGGTTCCAGCTACTTGGAAGGCTGAGGCAGAAGGATTACCTGAGCCCAGCATGTTGAGAGTGTTGTAGCTGTGATCATGCCACTGCACTCCAGCCTGGGTGATACATTGAGACCCTGATTCAAACAAAACAAAACAAAAATCTGGCAAAACTAATTTATAATGTTAAAGATCAAAATAGTGGCTACTTTCGGAGAGTCATAATTGGCTGGGAGAAGTACAGGGAACCTTTTCTACACCTTCATCTGGGTGGGAGTACATGGGTACTAAAGTTCAATTAATCAAGCTGCATGTGTAAGATATATGCATTTTTCTACCTATATAAGTTATGCCTCAATAAGAATGCAATTAAGGCTGGGCTCGGTGGTGAATTGCCTGAGCCTGCGGGTTCAAGACCCCCCTGGGCAACTTGGTGAAACCTCATCTCTACAATAAATCAAAAAATCAGCCGGGTGTGGTAGCGCATGCCTGTAATTCCAGCTACTCGGAAGGCTGAGGTGGAAGGATCGCCGGAGCCCAGCAGGTCGAGGCTGCGGTGGCCGGGAGCGGCCACTGCACTCTAGTCTGGGCGACAGAGTGAGACTCCGACTCAAAAAAAAAAAAAGAATGCAATTAAAAGAAAAAAGAGGTTAAAAAACCTTCATGAAAATTGATCTTTCACCTTTTATAATAATCCTCTCTACAAAAGCTCTGAGCTGTCAACTTGACCTCTACTTGATATGCCCAGAGCTCACAACTTAATGAGGCAGCTCATTCTACAGCAGGACAGTTCTGCTTGAAAAAAATTCTTAGCCTTTGGCCAAAACATTTCTACAACTTCTACCTCCCTAAATTGATCTACTCTAGACACAGTTCTGTTTACCAAGGTCCCTTTTAAAATGGTCACCTAGAACAGAACACATAGAAATCACCCCAAAACTAAAGTTCAAAACAGTACCTCCACAATGGAGTTCAGTTACATAACACAGACCACTGTATGCAAATTAAATTACCAAGAGAATAAAACTGTGCACTCCATGAGGGCAAATTTTCCAAGGACACTATACCAAAACACACATCACCTAGTTTAGTTTTCAAATACATGATTTTTTAAAGTACTGAACATTAAAAAAAGGGAGAAAGTTTCTTAGACTATATGTTTTAGGAGAGCAGAAACCACATCCTGAACTCTGTTCAATAATTTACAAATCACCACACTCTTGGAAGCTTTCAACATAAAGGGTTCCCCTTGAGGACAAAATGCTAGGTAGTTCTTGATACTGCAACTCAAATGATTAAAAAATTGTCAGCAGAGTTTTTGACCCATTTTTTTCCCATAGTAGGCACTCAGATGTCTGTTAACGAATAAGCAAATCCCTTAATAACTGGAAGAAACACTTCCTTTGTGGCCATAAATACTGAAGTCCATCCTGAAGTAAATTATTAAAAGATGAGCAATTCATCATGACCAGAAGTAATGAGCACTGTATCAGGTATGATGCAGGTCACAAAGAAAGGCTCTGCAAACAGCTGAAGCCAGGGTGGCCACAGACCTCCGGGCCATTCTTGGGCTGCCCTGCAATGGCATAAATGGACAGTATCCAAGGATGTCAAGAATTTTAGGAAGATGTTGACCTGTTATTTTCCAAACCTAAAGAAGATCAAACTAGTAGGAACAGGTTTAATTTGAACAGTTTAGACTTTATAGCTACATATAAGGAAGCGATGGGATAGAAAAGATGATGCAATAGAAAACAAGGCACAGAAATATGTGTTTTTAGCCCTTTGACCTTTTTGGTAATCACCTCCAAAACAATACCTACTGCCATCTGACCCAAGGGCCAGTCACTCCTCAAAGGCACTGAGTTTATCAACAGCAACAAGTTTTCTTATACAGTCATGAAAGCACAAGCTTGGAGTTAGAATCCTCATTTTTTACTAGTGGGTGTGCTGAGCTTTGTTTTTCCTCATTGGAAAAATACATAGAATTCTTACCCTGAAAGGGTTTTATGGGGATGTAATAAAAAAAAAAAAGTGAGAAAGCTCCTCTGCTCCTCCTGAGTGTGGTTCATTTAGGACAGGTCTTCAAGTGAGCAAAGCAGCTTCTTAATAAGGGTCTACAAAGAGGTTAAGACCACAGACAAGATGGAGAGCCCTTTGATTCCATGATGGGTGCACATTACTCCAAATAGCATCCAATAATTTCTTTATCCTGCCAACATGTATTTAAAATGTACAAAAAATCACTATCTTTTCCATATGTACTTTTTTTTTTTTTGAGTTGGAGTCTCACTCTGTCGCCCAGTCTGTAGTGCAGTGGCCGTTCCCGGCCACCGCAGCCTCGACCTGCTGGGCTCCGGCGATCCTTCCGCCTCAGCCTTCCAAGTAGC
The DNA here is from genome assembly GCA_963574415.1 of Tarsius wallacei. Lineage (NCBI taxonomy): Eukaryota > Metazoa > Chordata > Mammalia > Primates > Tarsiidae > Tarsius > Tarsius wallacei. Next base: position 3,559 of record CAUYQG010103490.1, read on the forward strand.
TGGAACTACAGGCGCGCGCTACCACACCTGGCTAATTTTTTTGATTTACTGTAGAGATGAGGTCTCGCCAAGTTGCCCAGGCGGGTCTCGAACCCGCGGGCTCAGGCAATCCACTCACCTCAGCCTCCCGAGGCGCGGGATTACAGGCTGAGCCACCGAGCCTGGCCTCCATATGTATTTTAAAGATACTAAATTTTCAGAATATTTTTCAGGATTTCTTGACAAAATAATTTTTTACAAGTTCACTCTCCTTAATTTTTATAGGTGTCTCATGAACTGGAAAGTAGCTCATTAAATGTCACAATCAGTGTCACTTGTATTATAGTCACATGTTCATTTTTACCTTTTCATATTTTCTCTACTTTAAATTTACCTTTTGATCCTAAACACGGAAATTCAGTATCAATTGGACTGTAAAGTCTAACATATGTTCTCAAAGTAGCAAATGATCAATGAAACAAGACTCTCCCTGAAGTAGGATGGAAGGGCCTCATAGCCACTTTAGGCACTGGCACCATCTATAGACACTCAAAATGGAAGAAAACCCTGTCATCACACCCTATTTTCTGCTGAATTAAACAGTGACCCAAGTCAGAGCTTTTTTCAAATACTAGGCTGGAGGAAAAAAATTTTAAGAACATAGTATAAAAATATATATATAGGTTAAAAAGCAAAAGTTTTTGTTCAATGTTTTCATTTTTTTAGTTGGTCATGGTATTAAAGTCCTTCTCTAAGCTTAAACATAAAGCATATTGTTAAAAAATTTACATCTACAAAAGTACCAGTAAAGATTTTGTCTAGATGAAAATGGGTTACAAAAGCTTGGCTAACAAAGTACTTCTTTATTCTTTGTTTTAAGCACTGTGGGAAAATTCTTCTTGAAACAGCTTGATTTTGTCCTTTAACTTGTTTGTTTCATGTGCTCATTTACAGTTCATTTGCCAAATTATAACTCCTCCATCTATCTAGATGGCTACTCTTATTACAGAATTTGTATCTGTACTGTTAGTTTCAGTACTTAAGATTTTTCTTGTCTAATAACTAGATCAACCCCAAACTTCCTTTTGTAATATTATACTGCAAAATGAAAATAATCTTGAAAGCCCAAAAGGAAACTGTAGCTATATTCATTCTAGAGTCTTTGAAAGGTCACCAACATTTTTGATAGGCATTTCACTCTCATTCTGGCACACTTTCAAATCTTGGGTTCTCACATATTTCTAAAATACTGCATACCAAACCTCTACTCCAAACTGTACTGAGAACCATAAGGACTAGTATTAAATCTGAGAGCATAAAGATGTTAACTGCTACTTTTGCTTCTAAGGAAAGGGTTTTATATTATAAAAAACAAATGTATCCCCGTGCACTTCATGTTCCTAGACTAAAGAGACCAGCTGGCATATAATTAATCTCTATCATAAGATGTGGGCAAAAAGTGAGTTTACATATCAATTGATACCCTAGTTCTTTCTACAATAGTTTATCTTAAACTACTCAAGGAAACAGTATAACTTAAAAACCTCCAAATTTGAACCTGTTAATATTGGTGAGTCAGTTATTTATCTATTGCCTTTCCATTCCACATGCACCCTTCTTTGCCCTGCTTATTCCTCTTACGCCAGCTGGCCTTGCCTGTAGAGGATGCTGGGGAGATATACCAAAGAAGAAGGGGCTTCTCTCCCTTTTTGGCAGCTTTTGGTTTTCTTGCTCGCTGTGTGCAGGAGAACCAGTGACTCACACTAGCCCGTGAGTTTCACTGACACTCCAGTACCACCACTGGGCAGCCTGTGACACCTTAGTAAACTTCTTCACCATTCAAAGGGTTTGAACCTCAGCCTTAGGGAAAGAGGCCTCTACCAAGCTTGTTGCTTCTTTGGGTATTTCTTCCCTCAGTCCTGTGATGGTTGCTGCTCATCTCATCTCCTTTCCTGTATTCTTCAGCATCTCCCCTCCCCACTTAGTAGTTAATCTTCTGTTACTAGTTAATAATTATTTCTATTAAATTCCCTAATTCAAATTACTGGTGCAGCTTCTGTCTCTTGATTGGACCCTGAATAATTCTATGGTATACTCTGGAAAATGACCACGGGCTGTTAGACTGCAATATCTAACACATGTTCCCAAAGTAGCAAATGATCAACGAAACCAGACTCCCTGAAGTAGGACAAAAGGGCCTCACAGCCACTTCAAGCACTGGCATCATTCATAGATACTCAAAATGGAAGAAAATAATTAACATCTAACAAAAGAAAGCCTTAACTGATCTAATGGAAGAAATCCACAGTGGTTGTCCTACAGTTTGTCCAAACTTAAGCTGTCAGTACAACTCCTACAATGTAATGGTAGCAGAAGCTCTTCATGGCCAGATGAGATTTAAAGGTGGTAGAATAATCATTAAACAGAGGGTCACTTAGGCATCAATTTTGCTAGTTTTCGAATTCTCAAATTCATCAGGAGAAGAAAAACTGTAGTTTCTAGCACTCTCACAAGTGGAAGAAGGTGGGCCTGAGAACATAGAACCTGTGATGAGCTTCCCAGCAGAAAAACCAGTGGAACTGTGGAGGGGTTTGAGGAGTGAGCAAAAAGGAGATGGATGTGAAATACTCTCCCATTAGGAAGAAGGACTGTTAAGGCCTACCCCAACCTGAGCAAGGACACATCCCAAGGTGAAGGAGGCCCACTATACAACCCTGTTTTCCCAGTACGTTCACAGACAGTATATGTCATACACCAACAGCCAAAGAAGCAACCTGCTACTAATTGATATGTTTTGGGAGTTGGGTACTCTACGTGATTTTTCCCTTGTCTTTCACTTAGCATCAGGAAAAAAGCAAAGGAGAAGGTCAGCTTAGCTCAGCAGTAAAATCTCTCAAATCATTCAGACTCTCAGGTAATTCCCTTCTTCATCAACAAAAGGGGCTCTGGTTGGCTTGCCTGCCCTTACCTGTGTAAACCTGTGAAAACCCATACACAGAAAGGAAACCTGTCTGTCTGCCTGCCCCACCCACTCACCATGGCCAGGATGTGGCTCATTCCCACAGTCTTGCAGCCAGGTGGCTATCATTTTCAGAAGGGAAGCCTGCCTGGGAAAATCAAACACTGTCCTTTAAAAAAAGGTCAATAAGACCCATGCTGATCAACCTGAAACCTCATTTGCAAAAATACATGGACACTAAGAATGGCTAGACACTTAAAATAAACGTCTAAACTATAGCTATCTACCTGAAAAGTAGAGAAATCAGCCACCAATGAATAGAGCAAATGTGGTATATCAAAGCAAACCTAATTTTTAAAAATCCTATGTATACTACTGTATATGCATAACAATTAAAAATAACAAAAATGAGGAAAAAATTTAAAAATAAAGAAAAATAAGATCCCCTAAAAGGTAAGTGTAAGACATCACAGTATTCATAAAGTAAGAGGAGACTTTGGGAAAAACAATCTGACTAAAGAATAAGAAAGGGAAATTTAAAAGATGACTCCAGAAATCAAACCTCAACAAGAAGCCTCAACAACAGAAGGACAAGACTTGAATATGAATCAGTGGTATGGAAAAATAAGCAGAAGCATTCTTTCAGAGATAAAAATAATGAAAGAAAATCCAAATTCAGGAATCACAAATGTGTCTATGAGGAACCTAGAAGAAAAGCCTATGGCAGATACTGAAGGTATAATAATCCAGAAAATCCTGGTGACTTCTGTCCTGAAGATGGCACCATCTCAGTTTTTATCTCCTCAGTCTTTTGCTGCAATCATTTAAAGTCAAAGGAGTTAAAAAGAAACAAAAATATACACTGCATTTTCAGCAAAACTAGGAAACTCCTAAAAAACTGGTGCATCACAAAACTGATAGGAGGAGCGCCATCAGCAATAGAGATGGAGCACGGGGTCAATGCTATGGTGCAAATTTCAGCAGAAGCCTCAAATAACACTTATCAAAGGCAAAGGGCACCTCAAGGTGCATAACCTAGGTCCCTTGCTTGTACAGCAAGAATGGGAAGAGACTTGGGTAGCAGAGTCCAAGTCTGGGTCCAGGTTGACTTAGAGGAGCAGAGGTGGCAGACTGAAGAAGAAATCACTAGCAAACCACATACCAACCCACACATTGACCTCACGGCATAGGATAAACTTCAAATTTCAACTATAACCAACCAAGTCCCATGAGAACCTCCTTAAAATAGCCAACACATGCAATAACTTATCTGCTTCAAAGATAGGTGATCAAAATAGAATAAGCACTTCAAATATTCAAAGATATTCAAGACAAAAGGGGAAAAGAAACAGAAAAAACGAGTGTCAGATGAACATTTGGCAGAAAAACACTGCCTCACAGAGATGAGCACTGTGACCAAAATTTCACCATGAAATTAAAAACTAGTTAATAAGGCAACTGTCTCTGTAATATAAAAGCACAAAGTTGTGATATCAGAGCTTTGGAAAGAGAAAGAAAGACAGTATCTACTCAAAGAAAAAGGATTCCCTGGGTGACAATTCCCATGCTCCTGTGTAACCTTGGGTAAGATTTTAAATTGGGCTCTTTTTATTATTGAGTTGTAAAATGTCTTAGCTCAAGCTGCTATAACAAATTCCATAGACTGGATGGCTTCAACAACAAACATTTATTTCTCAGTTTTGGAAGTTGGAAGTCTGAGATCAAGACTGTAGCAGTAGATATAGTTTCTGGTATGGACATGCTTCCTAGCTACAGATGGCCACTTTCTTGCAACCATACATGAAGCAAAGCAGAGAGAGAGGAAGCAAGTTCTCTCATATCTCTTCTTATAAAAGTACTAATCCATTCATGAAGGCTCCATCTTCATGACCTAATCACCTCCCAAAAGTCCCATCTCCAAATACCATCACATTGGGGGTAAGGTTTCAACATATAAATTTTGGGGGGATGCAAATATTCAATTCATAGCATAAGAGTAATTTTTAAAAATATATTTTAGATATAAGTTCCTTATCAGATATACCTTCTGTAAATATGTTCTCTCATTATTTTCACTATCTTGGTATATCATTTGTAACACAAATGTTTATCTTAACAAAGACCAATTTATCTATTTTTTCTTTTGTCACTTGTGATTTTGGTGTCACATGTGAAACCATGATATAACCCAAAGTCACAATGATTTACTCCTAGTCTATCTTCTAAAAGTTTTATAATCTTAATTCTGATATTTAGGTCATTGATCCATTTAGAATTAGCTTTTGTGTACAGTGTGAAGCAGAGGGTCAACTTCATTTTTTGAATGTAGATATCCACTTGTCTCAGCACTATTTGTTGAAGACTATAAGTTCCCCCCTGAATTGTCTTGATACTCTTTTTGAAAATATCAATTGACCATAAATGTAAGGGCTTATTTGTGGACTCTTAATTCTATTCCATTGATCTATATTTTTATCCTTATGTCAGACCACATTGCCTTGATTATTGCCACTCTGCAGTAAGTTTTGCTATGGGAAAGCGTGAGTTTTCCAACTTTCTTCTTTTTTTGACTTTGTTTTTGGCTATTGTAGGTTTTTGCCTATCCGTTGCATTTCTATATACATTTTAGGGTTAGCTTGTCAATTTCTGCAAAAAAGCCAGTTAGGATTTTGATGGGAATCATGTTGAATCTATAGATCAGTTTGGGAGTATTTCCATCTTAATATTAAATTTTCTGACTCATAAACATCACTGTCTTTCCATTTATTTAGATCATCTTTGATTTCTTTAGATGGTTTTATGGTTTTCAATGTATATGCTTTGAAGTTCTTTTGTTAAATATATTCCAAGGTATTTTATTCTTTTATGACACTACTGCAGATGAAATTGTTTTCTTAATTTTATTTTGGTACTGTTCATTGCTAGTGTATAGAAATAGAATTGATCTCTGTATGTTGATCTTGTATCCTGTAACCTTCTTGAAATTGCTTATTAGTTCTAATAGCTTTTTTAAAAGACAGGTTTCTTAGGACTTTTTATATAGAAGGTAATCTTTAAATACAGTTTCACTTCCTTCCTAGTATGAATGCCCTTCTTTCCTTCTTTCTTTTCTTTTCTCCTGCCTCTCACCTTCTCTTTTTTCCTAATTGCCTTGGCTAGAATCTTCAGAGCCAAGTAAGATTTTTAAAAATATATATATTTTATTTTTTAAATGTGGGGTACAATTCAGGATTAGGTATACAAGGGTACAGATAAAGTTTGGGCCTCCCTTTCATCCCCACTTTGCCTGGTTTGAGATCAGATACCCTTATTGATGTGCGCCCCACCCCCACCCTGGCAGTATCCCTCTACTGCCAATCCCTTTTCTTATAGTATTATGGTAAATGTTCAGGGTCTGTTTATGAGTGAGAACATATGGAACTCTGTTCTTTGTTTTTCTGAGATCACTGAGTATTATACACTCTAAATCCATCCAAGTTGCTGCAAAGTTCATGTGTTTGTCTTTATGGTTGCATAATACTCCATTGTGTATATGTACCATGTTTTTTTTATCCAGTCAGAACTGGGTAAGTTTTTAAAACTGTATTTCAATTTTCCCAAGTATAAAACAGAACTAATAATAATGTTAACAATGAGAATTAAATAAAATAATACATGCAAAGGGTTTTAGAACAGCAACTGGAATGTGGCAAATTATACTGTATATAAGAAACATTTAAGCTGGGCTCGGTGGCTCAGCCTGTAATCCTGCGCTTTGGGAGGCTGAGGTGAGTGGATTACCTGAGCCCACATGTTTGAGACCCACCTGGGCAACTTGGCGAGACCTCATCTCTACAATAAATCAAAAAATTAGCCACGCGTGGTAGCGCACGCCTGTAGTTCCAGCTACTTGGAAGGCTGAGGCGGAAGAATCGCCAGAGCCCAGCAGGTTGAGGCTGTGGTGGCCAGGAGCCTGCCACTGAACTCCAGTCTGGATGACACAGTGAGACTCCAATTAAAAAAAAAAAAGAAACACATTTAAAACAAATGATTCAGACAGGTTGAAAATAAAAGAATGACATGGGTATCTAGGCACATTGCCAAAAAAACAAACAAACAAAACAAAAACAAAAAAAAGCAAGGGAACCTGAATTTGATAAAACACATGGTTGAATTTAGGCCAAAAAGGCACTAAATAAGACCAAAATGATATTTTATTAGAGGAAAAACAATGTTATTGAAAACATGCCTTAGCTGGGCTCAGTGGCTCAGCCTGTAATCCCGTGCTTTGGGAGGCTGAGGTGAGTGGACTGCCTGAGCCCGCGGGTTCGAGACCCGCCTGGGCAACTTGGTGAGACCTCAGCTCTACAATAAATCAAAAAATTAGCCGGGCGTGGTAGCGCGTGCCTGTAGTTCCAGCTACTTGGAAGGCTGAGGTGGAAGGATCGCCGGAGCCCAGCAGGT
>CAUYQG010103491.1:0-21874 GCA_963574415.1 Tarsius wallacei
TGTTTAGTGTCCATGTCTTTGTGAGCTTTGGGGAAATGTTGTTGGTTTTAATGTTTATTTTTATTCCACTGTGGTCTGAGAATGTGCATGGCAAGTTTTTAACCTTGTGGAATTTGTTTATGCTTGATTTATGGCCAAAAATTTGAACAATCTTGGAGTATGTTCCATGTGGTGATGAGTAAAAGGTATACTCCATGGTTGCTGGGTGGAATAATCTGTAGGTATCGACTAAGTCCATTTGATCAAGTGTCAAGTTGAGGTTCTGGATCTCCTTGTTGATTTTTTGCCTCAATCTCTCTAGAGCTATCAGTGGAGTATTTAAGTCCCCTGCTATAATAGTGTTAGAGACAATATATTTTTTCAGTTTATTAAGTAATTGTTTTATAAATGCTGCTGCTCCTGTGTTGGGTGCATATATGCTTAGGATGGATATTTCTTGTTGATGGATTGAACCTTTTATCATTATGTTGTGTCCTTTTGTTTCTTTTTTACTCTTTGATAGCTTAAAGGTTATTTTGTCTGATATTAAGATTGCAACTCCTGCCCTCTCTTGTGATCCACTGGCCTGGAAACTCATTTTCCATCCTTTAAGTTTTAGTCTGGGTGCATCCCTTGTAGTGAGATGAGTCTCCTGGGTGCAGCAAATAATGGGGTCATGGTTTCTTATCCAGTCCACCATTCTATGTCTTTTCAATGGTGCATTTAGTCCATTCACATTCAGGCTAATTATTGAAATGTGGCGGTTTTCCTGTCATGAGGTTCCGATCGAGTTTCTGTTGTTTCTGTTTATTTGTTGTCTTTCCTTTGGTTTGGGGGTTGATTTATGTGTGTTTTCCATCTGTTCCCTGTACTTTTGTGGAGAATGTTGCCATTCTTTTCTCCTTTTCTTCTGTGTTTAATTCTTTCTTAAGTATTTCTTTAGAGGTGGTTTGGAGGCTGCATAGGTTCTTAGGGAATGGATGTCTTGGAAAGATTTTAATTCTCCCTCATTGATGAAGCTTAGCTTGGCTGGGTAGGTTATTCTTGGTTGAAATTGTTTATCTTTGATAACTTTGAAGATTGGGCTCCAAGCTCTCCTAGCCTGAAGGGTATCTGTAAATAAGTCTGCTGCTATTCTAATTGGTCCTCCCTGGTAGGTAGTCTGACTTTTTTCTCTTGCTGCCTTTAGGATTTTTTTCTTTTATACTTACTTTGTTTTGGTGAATTATTATGTGTCTTGGAGTTGGTCTTCTCATTTGTTGTATTGCAGGGGTTCTCTGATTCTCTTGTGTTTGAATGAGAGCATCACTGATGACATGGGAGAAGTTTTCTTGAAACCATGAAACCTCTAAAGTCTCCTATGCTAATGATGTCAACAATAATATTTACAAAGCATGGAAAAGTGATGGAGGAGATGGAAGAAAATTCTTTGTGTAAATGCAGGATCAGCACCAACAGTGAGTCCCACTCAGTTTAATGCCAATTCAAGAGAAAGCTAAAAGCCTTTATGAAGACTTGAAGAAGAAACATGGCAAAGAATCAGAGGGTGCATTTTTTAAATGTCACATATGTATAGTTTCATTGGTTCAAGGCTAGAGCTAACTTTCACAATGTAAAAGTAAGTGGCAAGACAACAAGTATAGATGTGGTACCTGGCAAGGAATTTCATGCAATGATTTGGGAAATTATTGATGAAGGTGTGTATTTACCTGAGCTGGTTTCTACTGTGAATGAGACAGGACTGTAAGTAAGGAGGAAAAGTTGATACCAAGTTATAAAGCAGGAAAGAATAGGCTAAGGCCAGGAGAGGTGACTCAAGTCCGTAGTCCCAGCACTTTGGGTGGCCAAGGTGAGAGGATTGCCTGAGCCCGTGATTTCAAGATCAGCTTGGGCAACATGGTGAGATCTCATCTTTACAATGAATCGAAAAATTAGCCAGGCATGGTAGTGTGCACATGTAGTTCTGCATATTTGGAAGACTGAGGCAGGCTGACACTGGGGTGGCTGTGAGCATGCTACTGCACCCCAGCCTGGGTGACAGAGTGAAACTCCAACTCAAAAAAAAAAAAGGAAAAAAAAAGAATAGGCTAACTGTTGTTTGGTGGCAATTGTTCCCACATATGAACCTGAAGCTTCTCTTAGTTTGTCATTCAGAGAACACAAAAGCCCTTAAAAATATAGCTAAGGGCTCACTTCCCATTATGTGGAGGTATAACCCTAAACCTGGGTCACATAGACCATTTTCCAGGGCGGGTTTTTCCACCACTTTATCCTGGAGGTAGAGAAATATTGCTTGGAGAAGGACATTGCAGTCAACATTCCTTTGCTGCTCAAGAATGATTTGATCCACCTCGCATTCATGGAAGACTTTCATCCTAATGTCAAAGTAGTCATTTGCAACTAAATACTATGTCACTCATCCAACCCATGACCTGGGAGTTATAGCAACTTTCAAGAAATATCGGGCATGCCCCTTGGGTCTCCTCCCACTGTGGGAGTTTTTCTGTCTTCTCAATAAATCCTGCTTCCTAAAATATATATATATATTTATTATTTATGTCATAATTTTATTCAGACAGTGATGGGTCAGGAACAACATGGCAGGAATTTGGAAGGACTCTGATATCTACAAAGCCATGAGAAAAAACATTTACTTTGCTTGGTATGAGGTTACAGCTGTCACCATGCATGGGGTTTGAAAGACTCTTTGCCCACAGTTTGTTCACAGTTTTCATGATTTTAGAAGGTACATGAGGAATCCAAAGAGGTCTTGCTACTTAGTAACCCTCAGCAAGACGCTGGAGCTAAATCTGGAAGAGGATGACTTCACTGAACATTCTGCTGTGCAATACAAAAACTTACTAATGAATATCTGATGGAATTGGAGGCCCAAAGAAAGGACAAAGTCAGAGGAGAGAAAGAAAAAGTAACCGAAGAACCAAAGAGATTCATGACACATAAAATGGCAAAGGGATTTTCTTTGAGAAGGCACTGTGAATTTTTTAGGCACAGGACCCAAACAGAACAGTTCATGTAGGCTGCAGAAGTCATTCCAAATGCAATGTAGTGCTGTCATCTATGAGGAGAAAAAAAGAGCTACTACCCAGACATCGCTGAATTGTTTTCTTCAAGAGGGTAGATAGAATTGAGTCTAGAACCTGTGCCATTAATGAGTTAAATTGCATAAATGAAACTGACGCTTGCCCTCCATCTCTTATGGCTGACAATCCTACCTCTCTCCCTCATCCAATCAGTAACTCTTCTTGCCAATTCACTTGATGCCAGGCCCTGTATGCCAGCTGTTGTAATATACTGTACTTTGAAAGGTACTGTACTGCAAGATTAAAACATGTTTATTCTTTTATATTTATTATTTATGTAAAAAGGATTATGAACCTATGCACAGTAGTATATAGCTGATTGTGTTAGCTGGGTACCTAGACTAACTTTGTTGGACTTATGAACAAATTAGACTTATGAACGTTCTCTCAGAATGCAGCTCGTTAGTCTGTAGGAGACTTAATGTAAATTTAGATCATGCACCATGAAATGAATTGTAGGTTATATAAAAAGTCTCAGTTCAAGATTCTCTGCTCAAGAAACTTATAGAATGATAAGAAAATGGACATTAGTAATTATATTACAATATAAAAATGAATGACAATAAATGGACAAAATAGAAAAAAATGTAAAATACATATTAAATTTGTGAGAACTGATGTAGATAGTTAAATAATCAAAGAGACAATATCGATAACATCTGCCTTGGAATTCAGGTAGGATTTGGACATGTGGTAAGAAGAGAGAATAGGCTGTGGCAAGTTAGAAAACTGGGGAATATTCTTAATTTATTATAAGAAGAATAATGGATTTGTGAAAGAAAGAAATAATAAGAAAATAAGATAACAATCTAATAATTTAGAAAACAATCTTTCAGAATGTAGATGGAGTCATGAACAATCATAAAAACTGCTCGATAATTTTGGATATAGAAAATGAGGAATGGTTAAATTAAACACGTCAGTTGAGTTGCTTTTTTGTGCCAAACACTTGACTAGGTTTGGAGTTTGACTGATGAATGAAAAAACCATATCCTCATAGGGTTGAAAATCGAAACCATGTATTTAGGAAGTAAATTGCCAATTACAAAGCAGCGGGATAAGTGCTATACCAAAATTAGGTTCTATTTGCTAAGGAACTACAGAAGAATGTGCATACTTCTACAAGTAGGACTTTAATATATATGCTTATATGCTATCACTAATTTTGATTAATTTTAAATGCTATTGATCTGTCTTCAAAGTTGCATTTTAGATCATTGATATCTGGAGCTTATTTTACTTTTACACATATAGCAGTATATATCAGTTTCTAGTAGATAGTAAGTGTTCAGTATATGTCAAGAATGTTCATTTTTACAAGGGATTAGACAAGAAAAAAGGAGGGGAATAAGAACAAGACAATATAAAAATAGATAAAGTAAATAAAAGCTGTGCATTTAACCCTTCCTGCTATTCTTTAGTAACTTAGCAATATTTTTAAATGTATTTACTTGTTTATTTGTACAGAGAATATGTGTGTGTGCATATGCATGTTCACATGACAGCCATGCAAATATAATACCCTATTCTCACATTTCTGGTTTCATTTATTTAATCATGTATTTAACAATTATTATTTGAGTGGATATTGGTTATAGGGCTTTAAAAGTTACGAATTTTCTCAAAAAGGGTATAGAAGATACATAGAAAACACTGTCTATCACTAAAGAATTAAAGAGTTTAGCTGGAAATATAGACAGATAAATACATGAATATATCAATTATAAATGTCAGGGTTTATTATTAAAATATGCACAAAATGTTAGTGGCCCAAATATGAAGAATAATTGTATAGTAACAAAATGTGCACAAATCATTTGAAATTAATCTAGCAAAAATGTTTTATATTATCATCAGATATGTTTGAGTATATTTGGAATGAAATATAATTATGTAGTTTTCTAATATTATAAATACTGCTTTTACTTATTTTTGTATCCTAGTAATTTTATTATAACTGTGATAGCTTAACATTTATTAGTTAATTCTTTTTATTTTTTTAAATAAGGAATGGTTTTATATTTATGTAAATAAATATGAAGATAGTATATACAGTTCACGTATACCCTACATTCAAGTTCTTTTATTATTAATGTCATATCAGTATGGTTTATTTGTTAGAATTAATGAACCAATTTTGGTATAATATTATTATATTTTATCCATATTGTCTTAGTTTCTACCTGATGTCTGGATTCCATCCAGAATACTGCATTTAGCTGTTATGTCTCTAGGTTTTCTTGCAATTTTAGCAGTGTCTCATACTTTTTTTGTTTTTGATAATTTTTGAAGTTTGTAGCCTTTATGGTCAGGTATTTTCTTCAAATGGGATTTTTCTGGTGTTATTCTTATGATTAGGCTAGTGTTCTACTCTCTTTGTATTGCTGTAAAAAATACCTGAGGTTGGGTAATTCATGAAGAAGATAGATTTATTTGGCTCATAGTTCTCCAGGCTGGACAGGTAGCATGGCACTAACATCCGCTTCTGATAAAGACTTCAGACTGACACTACTCATATCAGGAGACAAAGGGAAAGCAGCGGGTGCAAAGATCACATGGCAAGAGAGGATGCAAGAAAGAGGAGCCAGGCACTTTTAACAACCAGCTCTTGTAGGAACTAGTAGAGTAATGATTCACTCACTCTTCTATCCTCCAGGGAGGGCATGGACATCCTTTTCATGAAGGATTCACCACCATGGCCAAAACCCCACCCACTAGTCCCTAACTCTGACATTGGGAATGCAATTTCAACATAAGATTTAGAGAGAATAAATATACAAACTGTAGCAGATGGATTATATGTATAGGATGGGGTAACGAATCACAGAAATAAAGTGTCATTCTCATCACAGTATTTCAAAAGTATATACCATCACTGTTGTTGTTTTTGATCCATTTTTGTAGTGTTTGCCAGGTCTTTCTGTTATAAAATTGCTCCCATGTCTTTTATGCTGTATTCTTTGGAAAGATATCGCTGTGCACAAACTATGTTTAAGGTGTGGCATGTGATGCTTTTGCTCTCTCAAGGGACAGCACCTAATAAATTATTAGAAATTCTTCTGTATAAGATATTTGTCTATTATTCTTCACTTATTTATTTATTGAATCAAATACTTATGTCACTATGAACACATAAATATTTATATTATATTTTGACTTATAACCCAATTCTATTTATTTCACTGCACAAATTGTTGCAGTTTTGGCCATTGGAAGCTCTTTTTTGTTAACTTTTTTACTGATACATAATGCTTATACATATTTTAAATGTACATATGCCATTTTGACATAGGCATACAATGTACAGAGATCAGATCAAAGTAATTGGGATATGTATCAATTCAAAAAATTTGTCATTTATTTTTCTGTTGGGAACATTACAGATATTTCTTCTAGCTATTTTAAAAATATACAATACCAATACCTTATTGTTAATTGGCACATCCTCTTTATATACTCATCAATGTGGTTTTTCTGTTAGCACTTCTTTAATTTCTGGCACTACCAGATAGTCCAAAATCATGCTGCATAATTCTTGCCCTAGTAATAGTATCCATAGTTTTTCTAAGAAGTCATGGTTCCATATATTGGATAACAGTTTTAGAAACCAAGATTTAGGTGCCAGGTTTAATCATTGCTATTTGACTATTGTTACATCCAGGACTTCTCAGCTGGCACAGCAAAGAGAGCAATGTAGCTATATTTACAAGTCTATATTTCTAAATGTAACTGCATGCATCTATATTAAGTCCAAAGTCCAACTTCTGTGTGGTTGTTTCATGCATTTGTAATACAGTTATATTGTTTGTCACACTTTGAATTCCTTCCTTGTATTTTCCAGTCCTCTAAATGACTTTAAGTTTGCACACAGTAAGGCTTGCTCTTTGTATTGTAAAGTATTCTTGATTTGACAAATGCAGTGTCATGAATCCACCATTGCTGTACTATACAGAATAAATTACCATTTCCTACTGTATTCCACCTATTCAATCCTACTCTTCTGCCTCTGGCAACCACTGGTTGTTTTGTCACCACAAAATTTTACCTTTTCTAAGATGTCGTATAATTTGAATCATGAAGTATGCTGCCTTTTCAGACTGGATTGTTTAAACTGACAATATTCATTTAAGAGTCATTCATTTTTTTTAATGAGTAGCTCATATTTTCTCCTTTCTATTTACTTTATTTTTAAGTGTACAATTCACTGGTTTTTAGTGTAGTCACAAATATGAAGGGAGACAAAAAAACAAGAATTCATTTACAAAAATTGTGTATTTATTCCTACATGTTTAAACTTCAGCCACCTTCAAAATGCTCCTGTTTTGATTCAATACACCTAATGAGATGCTTTTTTCTCCTGCTCAAAACAGTTTTTGAACTAGTTAGTTTTTATGTATTTTAGTTTTTTGCTGGTTTTGTTTTTGTTTCTTTCACTTCATCCACATTGGCAAAATGTTTCCCTGTGAGCACTTTTATTTTAGTTGGGGGAAAGAAACCAAAAAAAGTTGCTCAGGGTGAGATCAGGTGAATAAGGGGAAGGGGACACGTGGGTCACGCCATTTTTGTTCAAAAACTGCTGAACACTCAGTGTGCAATGTGGGCAGATGCACTTGTAAATCACCAAACATAAAATGGACAAACACACTGAATGAATCTCCCCACAAAAAAATATTCACTGAAGCAGAAAGCAGCCTCTCACAACGCCAGTTGGTACATGAATGCCAATGGATTCCTGGAATGCTTATCTAGCAGATAAGGAGATATACAGATAAAGCCTGTACTGCAAGGGGCCTGCTCTCCAAAAGATAATTCTATTTTGGGGGGGTGGGGGTTCCTCTTCATATGTGCACCTGTCACTCCAGTAAACCAGTCCATTTTGAAACACATGTATTGTGTCAAAAACCAGCCACATACCCTTCAGCTATAACTCCTTTATGCTGTGCACCCCCCAAACTTAAGCAACCACAAACCTACTTGAATTGCTTCCACCTTTTTGCTATTAGGAATAATAATACTAAAAAGACTAATGTACTAGTTTTTGTGTGGGCATATGTCTTTATTTATCTTGGATATAAGAAGGTGGACTCAAAAAAACTTAGAATTATTTTTTGGAGGGTAAGCCTCTTGTAACAACTGCCTCCACTGAGTGTTTTAGAAACCCATTGGTGTCAGTGTACAAGCTATAGTTGTTGTGAGTCACTATGCTTAGCTTCAGTGACTAATGATGTCAGCTGTCTTCATATGCTTATTAGGTTTTTAAAATATATCTTCCTTGGAGAAATATTTATTCATATGTTTTTGCTCATCTGTAAAATTGGGCTTTTGTGTTTTTATAATTGAGTTGTAAGAATTCTTATATTTTCTGAATGAAGTTCTCATTATGTGTATTATTTTAAATTATATTCTCCCATTCTGTGTGTTGTCTTTTCACTTTCTTAATGATGTCCTTTTAAGCACAGATGTTTTTAATTTTGATGAAGTTCAGATTATCTATGTTTTTCTGTTTTTGTTCATGTTTTTGGTGTCAAAGGAAAGACTCTTTCACCAAATCAAGGTCATAAAGATTTATCTCTATATTTTTAATATTTATAGCTTTAGTTCTTATATTTATGTGTTTAATCTATTCTCAGTTAACTTTTTTTATGATGTAAGGTAAAGGTCCAAACTTTATAACTTCATTCTTTTGTATATGACTATCCAGTTGTCCCAATAAAATTTTTTGATAAGACTATTCTTTTTATGATGGTTGTTTTTGGCTCTTCTGGGTCCCCTACAATTACAAGTTAATTTAAGATCTTAACAGTTTGCTGGTTTCTATAGAGAATTCACCTTGGATTCTGATATGTGTTGTGTTGATCCTCTAGGCCAGTTTGAGGAGTATTACTATCTTCACAGCATAATTTTTTCTATTCCATGAACATGGGATGTAAAAAACATATTTAGAGCTCCCTTAATTTCTTTCAAAATATTCAATCTCAGAGTATAAGATTTGTGTTTCTTTTGTTAATTAACATTATTCTTAAGTATTTTTGAAGCTATTGTGAATAAAATTGTTATCTTACTTTCATTTTCAAATTGTTCATTGCAAGTTTATATAACTTCAATTGATTTTTGTATGTTTGTCATATAGCTTTCAATCTTGCAGAATTCAACCTTGCTCAATTCAAAAAGTTACAATACTTTTTAGGTGGCTTTTTCACTTAGTAGTATGTATTTGATGTCCTGTCATGACTTTTTTGTGGCTTGATAGTCGATTTCTTTTAGCTGCTGAATAATATTTATAGTAATATGAACCACAATTTGATTATCCATTTATCTATTTTAGGACATCTTGATTGCTTCCATGTTTGGGTGATTATATATATTTTAAAAAGCTACTATGAAAATGAATGTGCAGGTTTTTGGGTGGAAATAAGTTTTCAAATGAATTAGGTAAATACCTTGGAGCGAAAATGCAGATCATATGGTAAGCTTATGGTTAGCTTTTAAGAAACTACCTTCTTTCAATATGGCTGTACTACTTTGCATTTTCATCAAGAAAGATGTAGTTATTGTTGCTTCATGCTACATATCATCAACAACCGTTGGTATTTCCAGATTTTTGTTTTTGTTTTTAATTTAGCCTTTCTCATTAGTATGTAGTGGTAGTTCATTGATTTACTTTGCAATTCCCTAAGGAAAAATGACATTGAGCATATTTTAATAGGCTTATTTGCCATCTTTGCATCTATTTGGTCTATTTTTTTTTTAAAAAAACTGAGCTTTAAAGTTTTTTTATTGTGTATTTGAACATTCTTTATGTATATTGGAAAAAAATTTATTTACCAGATATGTGATTTACAAATATTTTTCTCCCAACTTATGACTTGTCTTTTCTTCTTCTTAATAGTCTTCCACAAAACAGAACTTTATAATTTTAACATAGTAAACATTTTTACTGTTTTTTCATTTATGTGTTTTTGATGCTATGTCCAAAAACTATCACATAAACAGAAAACTGAATACTGCATGTTCTTACACTTACATGTGCATCAATCTTTGGGCATGTGGTCACAAAGGCAGAGACAACAGATTCTGGACACTGCTAAAGGGGAGGGCATAGGGAATCACCCATTGGGCACCATGTCCATTACTAGAGCAGGAGAAGGCTTGCTAGGAGCCCAAACCTTGCCTTTACACAATTTACTTGTGTAGCAAATTCTTACATATAACCCACAACTCTAAAATAAATTTTAAAATAAGGTCAAATGTAGCGTCTCATGTTTAGTTTAAAATTTTACATTTGGGTTCTTTGATCCATTCTGAGATAATGTTTATAAAATGTAAAAGGTTTCTGTCTGGGTTCATTTTTTAAAAATGAATGTCCAGGCTGAGTTGGGTGGTTCAGCCTGTAATCCTAGCACTTTGAGAGGCTGAGCAGAGTGTATTGTCTAAGCCCACAGATTTGAGATCAGCCCAGGCAACTTGGCGAGACCGTGTCTCTACAATAAATAGAAAATTAGCCAGGTGTGGTAGTGCGCACCTGTAGTTCCGACTACTTGGAAGTCTTAGGCAGATGGATTGCTGAAGCCCAGTAGGTCGACACTGGGGTGACTGTGAGCATGCCACTGCACTCCAGCCTGGGAGACAGAGTAAAACTCCAACTCAAAATAAACAAATAAATAAACAAACAATAAATAATTTACAATAAAATAAAACAAAACAAAATTAAATAAAAATGAATGTCCAATTGTCCCATACCTATTTGTTGAATAGATTATCCTTTCTCCATTGAATTGCTTTCCATTTTGTTTGTCAATAATCAGTTGACTATATTTGTGTGCATATATTTCTAATTGAAGTAATTATCTCCACTTCCTATCTTAAAAATTGCAACATTCCAAAGAAGTCTTGAGGCATATTTCTATTCAGTAGAGAAAATAAAATAAAGTGCAAGTGATTTCTATTTTTTACATGTTTATGCTTCAGCTTGGAAATAAAATTTTGATAACTGAAAGGAGCACTTTACAACAGTAAATTTCTGCTAATAATTAAAAAATTTAAATAACAAAGTAAGAGAAAATGTGTTTTATGAACACAGAAATGAAAGCAGGAATGCATCCTTGTAGTTATTTTCCCAGTCACATTTAAATGTATTTTCCTTTATATCAATACTATCAAATAGAAATAAAAATATTAAATATATAAAGCTTGAGTAGAACACCTATAATATGCCAAACATGGAGCATTTTGCATTTTAGAAATAAGCAACTCATATAATATTTTCTCTTTATCCCTTTGTATTGAGGTGTGTTGTAATTCTTGTTTAACAGGAGAAGTATATCAAGGAAAGATGTCAAGTAATTTTCCTAATTTTACACTTTCAACAAGTGTTGATTTTTATTCTGGTTTCAAAATTCATTCTATAATATTTTATTTTTCTGTTTTTGAAAATTACTGTAAAATAGTATAGACTATATTGTAAATGTCTTTTTAATACATTTGTTTTCTAACATTCATTATATTATTTTTTCTAGTATCATATATACTTTATATATATATCCTAATTTTAATGAGTGTTAATTAATATTTAAAAGTGAAATTGTTGGCTGAATTTAGTTTTGTTTAATTTTTGTGTGTATGTGAATGGTCTTATTGGCTGATCAATTGGACAAATTATGAGACCTAGAAGCCCTGACGGTTCCTTTTTGTTCTTGTTTGTTAATTATGAGTTCCCTGCTTAGTGCCATTTTATATCTATATTACACTGTGTCACTTTTCTTAAATTTGTCACAGCAACCAATATCTAAGTCCAGTCAGTCTGTAATCCCCAGACTTTCACTAAAGGCAAACAAACTAGTGTGTTTACCACTATTAACCACTAAGTCCTAGTTAATGTGTTCTTCCTAACAGTACTTAAGTAGATTGTATTGTTTTCTCAAAATTTGTTTATTTCTTCTGAGTTCATATCATCATTCATAATAGCATTGGAATTTTTTTCTTGCTTTGCCAGTAAAATATGATAAAGACATATGTCTTTATCTAACCAAACACTTTAAATGTGCTTCTGTGGTTTGACCTGTCTTCTTGTTCCTCAGCCATCTTCCATGTGAACAAGGAAGACACTGGGACTGGATCATGGAATACACTATAGGTGTAACTGTGAATGCATGAGAAAAAAATAAATGTGTTCTTGAAAGCCATTGAAATTGTGGGACTTACATCATGCAGCATAATTAGTAAAATGACTGATTAACACAAGAAACATGGGTGACATAACTTTTTCTTACAAATATATGAAGTAAGGGCATCAATGTCAGGACTTTTATTTATTTTGGTGAAGGTGAATCCTACACATACACACACAATACTCATCTCTTCTAACTGAGGCATGACTTCCAAAATCTATTAAAACTAAGGTAAAAATGACAATTATCTGGCCAAATATAGATGGCAGATATGTTTTGTTTGCTCTTGCAGTTTTGATTTCACAGAGTATTTTCAGGATCATTGATGACAAACACAATCAGGAAGATTTTAAGATAGGTATCTAAATAATTTGGAGTTTTTTTTGTTTTTGTTTTTGTTTTCCTTTGGAAAATTAGATCTGTCACTAAATGGCAACAATTAATTTCCTGCTTAGATTGTCATTTTCTTTTTAGATTGTCACACTCCATGGTGCTCTTTAATACTTATCAAAACTGAGGTCAATGTTCATTGGCCTTTATTATCTTGCTCATGCTGTTGCTTTTCTTACCCTCAACTGATTTGGGTTAAATGATTGATCCATGAGCTGTTACAGCATATTACATTATTTAGGAAACTTAAAATCATAAATATGTTAGAATTAATTCATTGTAGAAGAGTATAAGGTGATAGGTTTGCCTTGGATTAGTTGTCACGTTTTCTAAGAGCAAAAGAAGACCCTTTTAATTTTGGAGATTTTCTCTGAAGCTACTTGAAATATGTCTTTTATTTGCAATGCGCTTACTGAATATCACCAGTCTTTCAGTTCCTCGATTAGTTCCTTAATAGCAGTCACTATCACCTGAAATGATAAATTAAAAACAGAACGTCAAAGCTGCTCTTTAACTTCAAGGCTCATTTAAGATAACTGATCACTATGAAAGCAAACAATAAGCAATTAAAAAGAGATCCCGTCCATATAATGTATATCAAGTATTTTAATTGTCTTCATTAGAGATGCATGAAAAAGCCAAAATGTCTTATGGTTGCAGAAAGTAATGATCCAAGATAAAAATATATCAACACGGGAGAAAAATAGCACATAAAACTATTTCTGAGTTGTCACCTGGAATTAGAATCACCTCTCCATGACATAAAATTGTCAAACCTTTGATTTAGTTATTAAATGTGCAGATGATTAAAATACAGGCTGGTTAAAGAAATCCAATTAACAGTGTATATTATTCTCAGAAGTGAGCTACTACTTTACACATATTGTGAGCTACTTAAAATGCTTTACACCAAGAAGGTCTTGACAAACGGTTTTATTTAAAAGGAAATTACAGACAGTGGGCATACAAAGCATGTCAAATAACACTGAATATCTTAGAATCAGATATTAATGCTAATACTGGATTTCTAAGCCTTGGCACTATTAACATTTGCATCTGGAAAAGTTTTTGTTATGAGGAGCTGTCAGGTCTGTTTTATAGTATTTACTAGCACCCCTGACCTAACTCTTCTAGATGCCAGTAATAAACCCTTAATTCAAACAATCCAAAATGTCTCCAGATGTTACGAATATCCCCTGGAGAGCAACATCATCTCTAGTTGAGAAACATTGCTTAATATTACATTTTAAAAAAATATTAGAACACATATCCTACGAAAATTCAGTAATAGCAGAAAATACAAGCATATAAATAATATAAATTTATTTAACTAAAGGAAACCGATTTTTTTAAAACAGCCTAAAGTTTATTTTGGATGGGACTATAAAATATCTTGAAATTTTACAAAATTCAAAGGTAAAATTTTTTTTTCAGATTGGTTGAAATTATGCATTAAAACTATGTGTGTGTGTGTGTGTGTGTGAAATAACTGACATTTTGTGAAGCTCAAAATTACCACAGAAAATTGGCCAAGTCAGTGTCAAGTGATATCACACAATATTGAACTTTTCTCTGGCAAAATCCATCACTTTGGGAAATTTCCTGGAGCTTCCTTGTCTGCCACAATATCACTGAAAGCCTTTCATCCAGTGACTGAAGAAGACATTAATGACTCTTTTAGTCTTCAGCCAGACTTCATCTGTTACCTCAGGACAAGCTTTCAATCTTTTACTCTACTCTTGATTTTTGTAAGTTGTTAAAGAAATTTTCTCGAGAGGCCTTTATGGTTGACCTTTCTCACCTGTCCACTTACCATCTCAGACTCCAGAAAAGCACTTTCCAGCAGCGCTTTCCAACTCTAGAACATCACCAGTGACAATGGAATTCTCTAATTCTGCATTGTTCAGTATGGTAGACACCAGCTACCTGAAGATTTCAAGCATTAAAAATACTCATGGAACTGAAAACTTTATTTTAATTGGTTTAAATTTTAATAGTCATTTGTGTCATATTGAACAGTACAACTTTTGGTAGTCTTTTAGAAGGCAGATTCTGAAATGCCTTTAAAAAATAGACTATAAATTTCTTGAGTCCAGGGACCATGCCATGTCTATTTTGTGCACTTTGCATCAACACTATCTAGTGCGTTTGGCACATAGTAGGTACTCAGATGTTCTTGATAAATGTGTGATTGAATGCATGAATTACTTAAGACAATTCTTTACTTAAACTTTAAAATCTTACACCATGAATGACAAGGTACACATCCAAAAGTGTTATATGGACCTAATACTCTCACTCATCTTTGTTCTATAATGGCAGGTTAAGGCCTTGCTGAGTATCATCACTGTGCCAGACAACCAGATGCTTCAGAATAATGAGACAGCAACCTGCTTGCAAATATATTTTATTCTTACTTATTTATAATTAATTAACTTACATTATTTTTCATGTTAACATTTTTTAAATGTCTTATGTTTGAGGATGAGAGAGTCCTTATTTGAACAAGCATAAGTCTTCTGTCAAATGTAGGTAATTCAATAAAAAATTTACATTTACAAATTAGGGACTTAAACTGCTTCTTTTTATGGCAAACAAACAACATTAGCAAAAACTTAACTTTTAAAAAGCTGTCATAGCATTTTCTCCGCCAACTACATTTACCACTTTGTCTTTGAGCATTTTGGACATTTTTTTTTGTCTATACCACCCTTTACAACCAAAAATCATACTTTGATTATATGTTTTCTTCTACATTTTCACTAGACTGCCAGAAACTTGAAACCAAGGACTAGTTCTGTACATTGCTTTATATTCTCAGTATCTACTCTTATTTAGGCACATGATAAATGCCAATTATATTGTTAAACTAATTTTAACCTAACAGTAAATTATAATTCATTTTTGTCAAGCAGAACACAAATAGCAGGAGGTATTTGGGAAAGAAACTAAAGAACAGTCTTCATCCAATCTTCTAGTTCTTTATTTATTGCTATGCTTCTCAGTCTACTTTTTTTACACTCATTTTATTAAATAAGATAATTCAATTTGAATAATTTTGTAAATAAAAGTCATGTTTGACTGTAAGTATGATTATGTAGCTGTATATATATAATGTGTGCATACATATATATATATATAATGTGTGTATACATATATATGTATATATATATGTATATAGTCATAATTACTTAAGTCACAATGATGGCGCAGTTTGGAAAGTGTTTTGTCAGTTTCTAATATCATTAAACATATGTCTTTCTACAGCCTAGAAATGTATTTCTAAGGATATAAATGTATATGTCCAAAAAGCTTGCACAAGATTGTTCACAGCAGCCTTATACAAATTGCTCAAACAACAATAAGCAGGAGTGTGGAAAACCAATTGTGGCATTTTTAATAACAGAATACTACTCATCAGCAAAATAAAACATACTGCTGATGTATTCAACAGCATCATGAATCTCAAAAAATCATCATTAAAAAGTGAAGTATAAAAGAATATAAATATATATTCTAAAACTCCCATTATTTGGTGTACAAGAATTGTCAGTCTTTGGTGATGAAAATTAGAAGACAGGTTACCTCTTAGTGGTTAGTATATGGAGGGAAGGTGTTTAGCTCTATATGATATAAAACATTATTGATCAAGTGGTTTTACATGTGGAAAAATTTATTGAGCTGCATATAAAAGGATTGTCCATTTTATTGCATGTATTTTTTATTTAAAAAAAGTTATAGTAATAATTTATTCAATTCAAAAGTAAAACATATTGACTCATTTGACGGGAAACTGAAACAATTATCTGGCTTTGGCACTGCTGTTATCAGTGGCTGTGCATGATACTTTGAGTGCTCTATCCTTCTATGCATCTCTGAGCTCTGGTTGTTTTGCTTAGTTTCATTGTCATAAGCCTTCTCTCTAGGATGGCAGGATAACTGCCATAGCTTTGGATTTGCATCATCATAATTTATACTAATTGAAAGAGAGATGGCCCCAGTTTCCAATATCTGCAGAAAATAATTCTTTAAGAGAGCTCTAATTAGCCAGCATTAGATTACAAGACAAGTTTAAATAGAAAGTTAGAAAATTGTAATCAACACTTAACTAGTCATGTACCATATTAGGCAGGGTGAGTTCCATTAGACCAAGTGCAATCATTTGGCCATAGGGAATAGTAGAAGAAGAAGAAGAAGCAGCAGCAGCAGCAGCAGAGGAAGAGGAAGAGGAAGAAGAAGAAGGAGAAGGAGAAAGATGTTAGTAAGTGGTATTGGACATGTATTGATTTTAATGTCACTTGTGAAGGAAATGTTGGCTGTGAGATGTTAACCAACATTTTCAATAACTACGGAGAGAGACCAAATAATTTATAATGGAAATTGGGAGGATTAAACAATGGCATTGCAAGATGTCTAAAGAAGAAAATATATTTATCTTATGTACGTGTGCAACTCTAATTTAGAAGTGTCATGAACACTGAGAGGAAAGTAGAATTACACCAAGAACCCGTCAAAATATGTAGCTTTCATTTGAAAGAGTTTAGGGGCAGTAGCAGTATTGAAGTGCATAGTTTCAACTGACATTAGGAGGTAAAGAGATAATTTGTTATGAAAGGAATAAAAGGGGGTTTATTTACTGTTGATTTTAAGTTTCAGAATTTCAGAAAAACAGGAAAGGAATCATTTTAGGATAAGTTAAGAAATAGAAAATATTAATACTAGAGAAAACAATAAGAAATAGAAATAAGTTAAGAAATACAAAGCATGAATACTTGAGAACACAAGAAAACTTGAGAATAAATATTCAGACCAAAAAGATAATAAGGAAGTCCATATAACATGTGATTAACAAAAATGACAGGAATCTGAGGATAATGAAATTTAATGGTCTGAATATGTCAAGTTAAAAGAGAATAAGTTTTTATTGAAATTACAAGATAAATTCACAAGCTGCATACGAAAGTGAAGAAAGTGATCTCTATCAGTTCTGTTAGCACTCATGTTTATCTTATTACTTTTATATGTGAACAAACTCAGTTAAAAAGCAATTTTTTAAAAAATTATGATTTTGAGGTTCCAGTAACATGGCGACAGCATAGGTGGAATTGTGAGATTCTCCAAACGTGAGCTCCCAAAAAGACTCTTACTTTTCTTCCCCCACCTCCCTGCCCACCGCCAGCGCACTGGTCCGAGGCCCAGGGTCCCTCGGTCCCACGCAGGGCCGGATATTGTGGCCCCGGCTGTTGCTGCTCCACTATACATGACTCCCACACACGCAGGAGTCTCAGGTCTCCGCTCCCTCCCTGGCTACGTCGTCTCACCCAGCACCCAGTACCAAGCCACCGGTCACTCAGGGAGGCTCTGGGCACCCACTGCTCAGAGATACCGATTCCATTTCTGGCTGAAATACCCTGTGAGTGGCCCAGGACCACTCTAGCCACTCACCACCTGCCCTTTGGAGCCTTGGAACTCTGGAGCTCTGGGCCCATCCTGGCTGAGGCACTCAGTGCGCGACCCTATGCTTGTGTAAGGGAACAGCATATCTTAAGGAGGTGTTGATTGGAGGCTCTCAGCTCCAGAGGAGGAAACTCCTGACCCCCTCCTCCACCCCAGCCTGCTGGTGGTACCCCGGATCCAGCACCCAGCTGTGCAGCTGATCCCCGGTGCCTCCCACACCACCACAGTCCATCATAGTGGATCGCCCAGGGACCCAGATGACCAGAGAGAAAGGAACCACAAAAGTGAAACTGACACTTCGGCCATTGTCCAGGCAGAGATTTTCTTTTTTTTTTTTTTTTTTTTTTTGAGTTGGGGTCTCACTCTGTCGCCCAGACTGGAGTGCAGTGGCCGTTCCCAGCCACCGCAGCCTCGACCTGCTGGGCTCCGGCGATCCTTCCGCCTTAGCCTTCCAAGTAGCTGGAATTACAGGCGCGCGCTACCACGCCCGGCTAATTTTTTGATTTATTGTAGAGATGAGGTCTCGCTTGCCCAGGCGGGTCTCATTGTATTTATTTTATAGTTACTTTCTGATAAGTGATAGTTACTTTCTGGCAAGTGATACTGATTTTAAATTTGCTATAGGAACTTGAAGTTTGATTTGTATCTCTTATTTAAGACTGATACAAAAATATTAAGTAACGGTAATTCGGGTGATACTTGGGTATAGAAGAGATCCTGAGGATGGTACTTCCCATTAGCTCAATGTTGAGGGGAAAGCCGGTTTGAAGTTCCAGCCTCATCTCGGTTCTGCTGTGGGCACTTAGCTGGAGAGACTAAGTAAAAGTTTAAAGCCAGTCCTTTCCTGTGATGTTTCCTAAGCATTCCTCCTTTATCCAATTCCTCAGGTCTGGTAGGGATTCTTGCAGACATAAGGTTAATGAGTTTTAGTTTCCTCTCTTATTCAACACAAGCCAGGTGTGCCTGGTGACGACAGCACAGTGGAGAAACGTTTAGACG
Organism: Tarsius wallacei; assembly: GCA_963574415.1. Classification (NCBI taxonomy): domain Eukaryota; kingdom Metazoa; phylum Chordata; class Mammalia; order Primates; family Tarsiidae; genus Tarsius; species Tarsius wallacei. Next base: position 19,094 of record CAUYQG010103491.1, read on the forward strand.
GAAAAATGTGCATTCCCTAGTCTCAGCCCCGACCCAACTCCATAGTCCATGATTGTTGGGATCCCCCAGTACTTCCAAGCTGCTACATCTTCATGTTTAAACCTTCTGTGAGGAAATAAGCGGGATCAGGTTCTTAAGACATACCCGATGTGACTACGACTATTGGAGGGACTTTGAAGGGGGTTTCTGAAGTTTTGTTTGTACAGGATTTTACGCGAGCTGTGAACACGTCGAGTCCAAATTAAGTGGCTAAAGGGGGTCCCAAGTAATAGGGCCACGTTTAGTTGTAGCGTCCAGATAACCGGCTGAACTACCGCTGTCCCGTAAACCGTGAACCCCCGCCCTCCACCTCCCCGTGTTGCCTCAGGGCAAGTTCGTCGGTATCCTCAACTGTCCCCGTATGAGGTCACTCTGCCGGTCACGTGCTAGAGCTCGCGGGAGCGCCACATCGCCAGCCGCACCCCTCCGCCCCCACCCTGCCCACGTGACCCGGTCTGGTTTCTTCAGGCCTGGCCCAAAGCCTCGCTCGAGAAGCCCCGCCCCACGCTGCGCGCTCCGCCTGCGAATCTCCGCCCCTTATCCGCCCCGGCTCAAGCGTGGCCCGCGGCCCCACGTGTTTCTCCTTGTCCAATGAGAGTCTGCGCCAGGGCTTGAAGGTGGGGCACGAAGGGTGGGGGGGGGGAAGGGACGACTGCGTTACGCGGCAAGAAGGGGGCGGGGCGTGCAACGTCGGACCGAACGAGGGGACGCAACGGAGGCAGGTCGGAGCTGCTGCCGTCGCCATGACCCGTGAGCATCGAGACCCCCTTCCCCTTGCCTTTTTCTTTCTGTCCACCCTAAACGTGACCGCCGAATCGCCGGCCTTGACCTTCCCTTAGCTTCCCCAGCGAGGCCTTTCTCTGGGAGCGCTGTGTAGCCACCTTTACATTTGGTGCCCGGAAATCGAACCATTCCCCACCGCCACTTCATGAAATGCTCCTGTTAGGCATAGGCCCTCCCCGACCTTTCGCTGTGTGAGGACAACCGCGCTTCTGCCGTAGGCCCGGAGCCCCGTACTCTACGATCCAGCCCATCCCCCACAGAGACCCGCACCGTCCACACACACCTCACCAGCTGTCTGGGCCCTCACGCCGCCCCAAAACTCAGAACACGCCTCCAGCTGGCTTTTCGGGTCCGTCCTTCCTCCACCCGGCAATGTGACCTGGCCCGTGGCAGCTTCGCCACTCCCCCTGACCACAAGCAGCCTGGGTCCTGAAACGGGCCGCTGTTGGGGCCCGGGGATTGTAGTGTTGGACCCTGCTGGAGTCCGGGGTGGGGCAGAAGGGTCGCCGGTGTGTGGCCAGAGCGGCCCCCGCGTCTCACCTTTCACCTTCTTTTCTTAGGCGGTAACCAGCGTGAGCTCGCCCGCCAGAAGAATATGAAAAAACAGAGCGACTCGGTTAAGGGAAAGCGCCGAGATGACGGGCTTTCTGCTGCTGCCCGCAAGCAGAGGTAGCCCCAGGGAGGGGAGGGGATGGGGGAGACCTAGGTTAGACCAAGGGTTGTAGCAGGCAAGAGTAGCTACCTCAGGGCTTGAATCTGGACTAGTCGTGAGGGGTAGAGTGTATTGCTTCCTCTGGAGTTTTATTTCCTCCCCAGCCTTCAGATTGTTAGCTCACAGTCTAACAGGAAGGGACGGGGCGGGTGCCTGCCCTCAGTCTGATTTCTGAGGAGTGCCCCTGGGTTTGACCTTAGGGCAAACAAAGGCAGGGAGCTTCACGTTTCAGATACAGTTGTGATTATGCCAGCCCAGTACTTTGGCCCTCCTTGCTGTTCGGTTCTCCCTGCTCCCAACCTTCTCACTGGTGTTGCTGGGTGTGGTACTCAGCACAGGATAGAGAGCCTTGGGCCTGTGTGGCCAGACTTCTGACCCCTTGGGCAACAGCCAGATGGAGACTGACTGCCATTTGAGCCTCAGCTCTCTTCCTCTTGTTCTCCTAGGGTGGGAATACAGCAGCCACATGCTGAACTTAGTCCCATCCACTTCCATCTTGTCCTTTGTGCCCTTCATCCCCTTGCATCTTGTCCTTTTTGCCCTCTGGTACCTCCCAGTGCCCCATCATCTCTACCCCCAGGGACTCGGAGATCATGCAGCAGAAGCAGAAAAAGGCAAACGAGAAGAAGGAGGAACCCAAGTAGCTTTGTGGCTTCGTGTCCAACCCTCTTGCCCTTCGCCTGTGTGCCTGGAGCCAGTCCCACCACGCTCGCGTTTCCTCCTGTAGTGCTCACAGGTCCCAGCACCGATGGCATTCCCTTTGCCCTGAGTCTGCAGCGGGTCCCTTTTGTGCTTCCTTCCCCTCAGGTAGCCTCTCTCCTCCTGGGCCACTCCTGGGGGTGAGGGGGTTACCCCTTCCCAGTGTTTTTTATTCCTGTGGGGCTCACCCCAAAGTATTAAAAGTAGCTTTGTAATTCCTTGAGCGCCTGGTTTGACTGGGGATTTGGGAGGATGGGGATGGAGGAATGACTGCCCTTTCCCACCAAAAGGGGAGAGCTCTTTAGACTCCTAAGAGGTTATGAATATATAGTCTTATTAAGTGAAACATCACAGTAGAAGCCTTTATTATACAATGACAACCAGACAAGTACTCCAGATATGTGGTAGAGGAATCTTAAGAACCATGGAGACTTCTTATCTGTGATTTTTGTTCCCCACCCAGACCTTGAACACTGTCCCAAGGATGAAGTTGAGGGCCTAAGAGGGAAGGCTCCAAGACCTAAGTTTGTGCCTCTCTTCCTCATTCT
>CAUYQG010103492.1:0-13508 GCA_963574415.1 Tarsius wallacei
GCGCTACCACGCCCGGCTAGTTTTTTTTATTTATTGTAGAGATGAGGTCTCACCAAGTTGCCCAGGCGGGTCTCGAACCCGCGGGCTCAGGCAATCCACTCACCTCAGCCTCCCAAGGCACGGGATTACAGGCTGAGCCACTGAGCCCGGCATAAAGTATATCTTTTATCTCAATTTTCCCACAAATGTGAAATCTAAATGCCATACTTTAAACATGTGGTTAAAAGGTTCACTTTTAATACTACACTGTTTTTTTAGTATGTAATTTATGCTTTAATCACATCCCCAAATACTCATAGAAGATAAAAAAAGATTAACTCTAATCTCCATATGAACAGTTTCAGTCTGAGTAAGGATAAATATAAGTGAGTCTGGAGGCAATAAAAAGAGTAAAAGATTCTCAGCTAAGCATGATGAGAAGTTAAACTTAGATGACATGGTAGTGCTAGAAAGAGCATCTCAGTGTAAATAATAATTTTGTTTTTCACATACATGAAGTATAATTTCAACTCTCTATTTGATACATTCCATAGACATCTTATATTTCATGCCTTTACTCATCGCTTCTTAAACTCAACTTGTTCATGGCTTCCAAACTGCCCTAGTTCCTCAAATTAGTTCATTAAACTATACTAGTTTTCTTTGTACATTGGTTACCATTTCATCTTTATCTCCTTGTTGGACTCCTTAGCCTAACCTGGTCTCTGAAAAGCCAGTTGTTCTTCGTCCACTGCTCTTCTTTGTGAACTTTCACTGGTTAATCTTTGTCTATTCTTATAATTTGACCATATGCAAATGACACCCAAATCTATAGTAGTATTCAGCTCAGAAATTTCTTCCAGCTTCAGATTTATCTACCTTACTTTTAGTTGGACACCTACTGCTAGATATTCCACACGTCCTGCGAGGTCAGAAATGACCTAAAATGATTGCACATCTCGACACTAAAATCTGTTTATGTCATCAGTGTTTTCAACCTTGGTTCTATCATGAGTAACTCTTTTACTTACCTTAGAAGCCAGACAATTCATCCTGTAGAGAGCCTCCAGAATCATATACCTAATGGACAAATCCTCTTGTACTGAATACTTCATTGTCATATTTAAGATAGTATATTTCTATCTATTATGAAGTGACAAAATCATTTCTGAAACTAAAACATTACTAAAAAATACTAAAAATGTTATTCAAAGTATATGATGGAAATAACAGTTCTGGTTGGTATCTCATACTGGGGCTATAGGAGGGAAACAGGGGTTGTAGAATAAAGTTTTGTCTACATGACTTTCTCTTCACTCCCTTGGGAATTTTGAGGTACTTGAGGAATCCATTTGGATTCACATAGCAAACTTGACTACAGAACAACATTCACTTCTTGGCATGGTATGAAAATTACTCTACAACCTACTGTTTTATTCCACCTTAGCCTTCATAGCCCAGTAATATCAAACCAATGGCAATTTCTCCAGGAACCATGCTGTTTGTCATTCCCTGTCTTTGATCATGTTTTCTCTTTATGAAGGACACCTCTGAGACTCTCCATTCAATATCATTTGGTCACTTACTATCCAGCTTTAAGATTGAAATCAAATGACATTTCCTTCATTCATTTATTTAGCCAAACATCCATATGTGAACAAAATAAATAAAATATTTGCTTTCATGGAGCTTATAATCCTGTGGAGGGAAATGGACAACAAGCAAACAAATAAATAAATCCTAGTAAATGGAGAACTGATTAATCATCTTTTATTAGTGTCATTTTAGCCACATAATAGACATGCAAAAATTCATTAGTGTCTTCACAATGCTGAGTGATTTCATACATTTGTTCATTTTATTTCTCAAAATGATATTGAGATAAGCATTGTTCTGCTACTTTTGTATATAAGAAGACAAGGACTCAGAGAGACTTACAAACTGTCCTGTTGCCACAAAGGTGGAGAGTATGAGTCTGAATACAAATCCAGAAATGTCCAATTTTGGAAGCCATACATGTTTATGATAATATTGTTGTTGTTGTTGTTGTTATTGTTTTGTAGCCATAAGAAAATATGAAGTCCATCCTTATCTAAAGTCACTTCCTATGTTCAAATTTTTCAGGCCTTAGATGGCTTTTACTTAATTCTCGAGAGCTTAGAGGAAGTTTTACAATATAGCTCTTTAGAATTCAAAGGATTTAATCATGAGCAGTGAATCTGCAAAATATGCTATCAGAATCCCACTGTTTTCAGCAATAGGAAAGAACAGTCTCCTGCAGCATCTGTTCGATGAAATGGCTTAGGGAAGGTAGGGGAAAGCATATTGGTGTACTGAGCACCTGGTAGTTAAGGCAGTCTTTGCTGTATAAGCACCAAAGTAAAGCTTCAGTTATTCATTTTGAAAATGCATACAGCTTTGCAATAAGATTCTCAGATAATACATGTGGGCTTCAAACATAATCACCACGTACAATTTCACAATAATATGTGGTTTATATAAGAATAAATAGAGTAAACAATGTCAAAAATTAGGCACTTGAGTGCGTGGACTGCAGGTTACTGCTACCCAGATACAGAAAAACACTCCATTCAGTTTGACAGACAGATAAAGTGTTTTCCTGTAGTCTGAATAAATGCTCTTCTTGAACTTGCCAACATAAATGCCCAAGAAAAAAACAAAACCGGGAAAACTGAAGTTCATAGTTTATTCCAAATCATCTCTTTTTGTTTATTGCTAAAATTGGGAGACCATCTGGGAATTTAGTATAATCTGGACAGGCATGATTTCCCAGCAGTGGAGAATTATCCCCTTAAGATCCCTTTCTAATTGTATCATTAAAACTTAATTACTTTTAAAAAATTGTCTCCTTGCTGGAAAACAGAGCAAAAATTTTTCTGTCTTTGTGTCTCCTTTTAATATGAAAAATCCTTCCGAAATCTTGTGTGAAAAGAAAATGTTTCAAACATTGTATAATGTTTAAATAAACACTATTTATTTGGTTTTTATTAAGAGCAGAAACTATTGCTGTGTCATTTTGATTTTATTTTCTAGACTATAAAAGCAAATTATAATAATTACTATTTTAAAAAATGTATCTCAGCTTCCACACACACAGTCTCTATTTTGAAATTTATTTTATGTATAATTAAGCAAACAATATAATTCTGTATCGTAATTTCTTCATGTCATGTTATATTATAAACACTGACTCACCACTTTTAACAGCTGCTTAATACTATGTTAAGTAGATATTCTACAGTTTAGTTAATCTTGGTTATTTATTTAAATTATTTTGTCTGTATTATTAATACTTGTCTATCTAACATGTAAGAGTCTTCAAGCATTTTATGTATTTAATTTTTTCTCAAATATTAAAATAAACTTACAGAAAACCATACTAGTAAAATTTCTTATTTTCTATATTTTCACATTTTATCATAAATAAATGTCTAAAGTCTTAGTTTTATTTGGATACATTAAGCAGGTAACAATAATGGTTTTTAAAACCACAGTGTTTGTCAAAGCCATTATGTTTGTTACCAGTAATTCTGCAGGATAAATATTATTATCATTTCACAGATAAAGAAGCTATTCAAAATGTTTAAGTAAATCTTCTTCTGGCTTGTGAAAACGAGTGTCTGCAGGGTGGTGTGGGTGAGAGGTTGCAGCAGAAAGGACAGCAAAGTTTTGTGGGGAGGAGTCTGAATTCAGTTTTGGACACATTGGGTTTACATTGTCTGCAGGATACACAAATGGAGTTATGTAATGGGCAGGTGAACACACAGATTTGAAACTTGGAAGAGAAGATAATTCTGAAGACACTGATTTGGGAGTCTTTGGCTTATAAATGCACTTGAAGCCATAAAATGGAAAGGGATTATTCCAGTGAAGTATGCAACATGCGAGGCAAAGGAAGGCAAGTGCGGAATCCTGGAACAGCATATAGACTTGGCCAAAAGAAGAAGAGAAACTTGTGAGGGGGCGGGGGGAAGTAGAAGGAAATACTAGTGGATGAAGTTTTAGAAATCAAGGAAGGAAACCATTTCGAGGACAGGACATTGATCATTCAGCACTATGGGTGCCTTTGGCAATCTTGCTTAAAGGAAGTTTTCAGTGATGTTCTGGGGCTGAAGGGAAATTTTAGTGAGTTGATGAGCAGCTGTCCTATTTGATAGGAATAACTGTTTTAGGGGACAAATGTGGACAAAAAGAAGAAAAAAAGGCATTTTTCTGACACCTTATAAACAGTTTGCTAAGAAGACACTCAAAGGGGCCATCTTAGTAATATAGTCCTAGATTCAGCCCAGGTCTATGAGAAATTGACACTGAATCTTTTTTCCACATCAAGAAATAGTCATATCAGTCAGAAGGGGAGATAGATATGACCCTACATTATTCTATATCCCAAATAAATAAAACCAACAGCAAGTATTCCTTTGTTGTCTATTCTGTCCAAGGCATTAACTAACTACCAAATAATATTAAACTATAGGCTATAAAGCATATTAAACTAAGAAATATTAAAATATATAAGAATCAAAATAGGAAGCTATGATGATGGCAGCTGCCTTTTCCCATCTGCATGCCATTTCCATTTGCCAAGAGCTAGGAGAGAACAGCAACATTCTGGTTGTGAGCAGTTTGCAATTTGGTAATGTTGAATCTTAAATATCTGTATTTTTTAAAATTAAAATACTGTAGGGCATAGAGGAAAGTTGTGCAGACATTACTTTCTCCACATTCCCCCACCGCATGACCTTTGAATAGTCATCCCTAATGTTCATCCCCAGCTGCACTGCCACAGAAAGCTCACAGAGGAAGTGCAAGTGTGATTTCTTGACACCCACAGATAATTACTACTACTATTTGAATCCGAAAAAGATAATTCTTTGTTCTGTCTTTCTTTAGTTTAGCAAAAAATAAAATAAAATAAAAATAACTATTTACATTTCCACTTTCCTTATGCTTTCCATTGAAAGCATTTTCAGAACTACCAAAATCACACATAGTCATGGATTTTTCTTTTTCACTATATTCAATATTGAACTGTGAAAAAAAAACTTTAATTGTATACAATGAACAAATTTAGTAGCAAGTACAAAAGCATTTGTTTAGCATAATAATCTCTCCTCTTCCCCAAGTCATTTCCAAAATGTTGGCATGACTAAATCTCATCCACAACTCTGGGGTCTCAAAGAGAATACATTAAGGATATGCTGAAGGTGGAGCTTATTAATTCTCTTCCTTAGATGACAGAAGTTCCTCTGCCTTCTCACTATAGCATTCATTTACTCATTCAGTCTTTCGTTTTTAAAAATTTGGCTGGGTGTGGTGGTTCACACTTGTAATCCCAGTACTTTGGGAGGCCAGGGCAGGAGAATTGCCTGAGTCCAGGAGTTCAAAACTAACCTAAACAACATAGTGAGACTCCCCCATCTCTATAAAAATTCAAACAAATTAGCCAGATATGGTGGTGTGTGCCTGGAGGCCCAGCTATTTGAGAGGCTGAAGTGGGAAGATTGCTTGACCCCAGGAGTTTGAGGCTATTGAGAGCCATGATCTTAATACTGCACACCAGCCTTGGTGACAGAGTGCGACCCTGAATTAAAAAAAAAAAAACACACACACACATTTATTGAAAATCAATTTTACCCAAGATTTATTTTTGGGGGACCTTAAACACTTCGAAGAATAAAAATAAGTCCTGCACTGAAAGCTATCACAGTACAACGAGGAAAGGTATGTAAACAGCTGGCAACTCCAACCTGAGACTTTCTACACTGAGAACAGAAGATGTGTGCTACCTACAGTGTTGATGATGGGTGTAAGGGTGTGTTAGGGGAGATTCTCAGAGACCTGATGACAGACTACTACTAGAAGTGGAATAGCAGCATTTGGATGCTATTACAGCAACCGGAATTATTAGACATTTTATTGAACCATATGCAGTTCTGCCATCAAGACACGAGTCTGGTAAAAGGGGAAAGTTTAAAATATAGACATTTCTTTCTCAAAGTCACAAAATACATCAGTGAATATTCTAAATAGGTTGATGAAGGAAAATGGCCTACATATACATATATCTAGACCTATATTTATATGCAGAAAATCAATGTAGATATACAAATAAGTTGATACTAAAATATTAATGAAAAGAAATTATCTGATAAAATATTTATTTGAGAGTTGCAAGATGGCTGGAACTAGTAGATGTTTCCAGCAATTTAATATCCAGTGTTTTGTATATATAAGAAATTTTCAGAGTATTGTATAATTCCTTAATTGAATTATAGAAGGCAAATAAAATATGTTTTCAGGTGCAAGAGATGTTATATGTATGCTTAGTTACATGATGATATTTAAAAACCATAATGTTAGCTATTTTAATTTCATGACCCTTTGCTTTTATTTCAGAGCTGGGTAAAACAGAGCACAGTAACATAATTTTGGAGAGATGACCTAGAAGTCAAGACAAATTCCCCAAAAGAGAGGCATTTGGCATGAGCAGAAGGGATTTATTTAACAAACCAGTGAGAGTAATTGCAACAAAATGCTCATTATAGATATCAGACTAGCCTAGGGCATCTAGTGATGTTTTAATAGGAGTTGCTGATGAAAATAGCCCTTTTTGGCAAAATAGAAATATTTGGTCTCTTTTACATATCTTGAAAAATTGATGACACCAATTGAACTTTTGATTTTTATTTTAATTAATGTATCATGAATTAATTCATTGCATTTTCTGAGATCTTTCCATCTGTTGGTGCCATAAACCCTTGAGTAAACTTGAGGATTTTAGTATCATCTTGTTTCACAGACATGTTATCATAGCTAAAATAACAGGTAACTCCATTCATGTCCCTGTGCTAAGACTTTTTGCTATAATCATCTGTTTATTCCCATGGAAAACAGGAAACTATATACCACTTAAATCACACAGTTTTTTTCCCCTTCTTCAAGCTTATAATGTGCACATAATAGAATATGCTGATATGCAAAATACTAAACAAATATTTAATGAAAAATTGTACACGTAAATTATCTTACCAAAGGGAATGAATGACAAAGTAATACAATGCATGGTCCTTTTCCTAGGTGTTGTTTTAACTTGGTTGAGCAGATAGTCAAGGAATAATCCAAACAATAAATGATAACATTGTTTTGAATCCACAGAATCAGATCTCCCTGCTCTGATGTTCACGCCAGTGATAGGTCTTAAAGTCACTGTCACCAGGTCCCTAAGCAGAAAACTGGGTGCCACCAAGACTGCTTTCTCTCCTTATCCACAAACCTACAATTTTTTAAAACCCCATAGATTCATGTATCTCTTATGTCTGACCTCTCCTTTCATTCTTATTTCATCTTTTACATTACTAGAAGACTTAACCTCTTTCCTCGTCATTAAAACCTGGTCCCCTGATAAAGGTTTACCCTACCTATAACCCTGCACTTACCTATAGAATAAAGCCCTAGCTCCTCCCATTGGCACCAAGAATCCTCCATGGTCTAGTGCCCACTCATTCAACGTGCTTCTCTCTTGCAGCTCCTCGCAACCACCCATTCAGTCACATTTATTTCAGCCACATCAAACTGATGGAGATCCCTGAATATTCTGACATTCTGGTCTATTTTTTTCATGCTGCTCTGATTGATCAAACATCTGAATGACACTGTCACCTGTTTTTAAGTAATTCAACACACACACATACACACACACACACACACACACACACACACATAACCTTGTTGATGTTTTACTCTGTTGCACAGGCTGGAGTGTGATCATGTTATCGTAGCTACTAGACTCAAGTGATCTTCCAAACTCAGCCTCCTGAATAGTAAGGACTGCAGATGTATACCACCACACTCTGTTTTTCACTTACTTTTAGTTTATTTTCTGTATAGATTTGGTCTTGAGACTCAAGTGATCTTCCAAACTCAGCCTCCTGAATAGTAAGGACTGCAGATGTATACCACCACACTCTGTTTTTCACTTACTTTTAGTTTATTTTCTGTATAGATTTGGTCTTGCTATGTTGCTCAGGCTGATCTCAAACTTCTAGCCTCAAGTGATTCTCCCATCTTGACATCCCAGAGGATTATATGCATGAGCCACTGTTCTTGGCCTATTCAAGAATTATTTACTAAAGACCTGCTATGTGTCAGATTCTAGGCTAAGTTTTAATAATGAAGAAATATATATATCATCAAATTTTCAACTTTTAAGGAGCTCAGAGACCTGAAGATGAGACTGAAATTAGTCATGATCTTGTCATGACCTCAACTCTTACCGACTCCTAGTTCCTCAATCTGCTTCAGCCTCCTGGCTTTATTATTGACCAGATGACACAAGCTGGCTCTCACCTCAGCACCTTTCTCTGTTGTTCCTTTTAGCTGAAATACTCTTCTTCTCGATAGCACCAAGTCTTGTTCCATAAATTTATTTGTTTATCTGTTCAAATACCATCTCATAGTGGTCTTCTCTAATGATTTTTTAAGATAAAAGAATGATATGCTCTGCTGTCATTTTTAAAATTTTTATCTTCAAAATACTGATTGCTGCCAAAATTATGTAATACATATTTTTGTTATCTTTTATGTTTCTCCTACCAGAATACAGGTTTTATTGAGACTGAACTCAGTCTGATAGTTCTCAAAGCTTAGAACAGTGCCTGGTATATTGTAGTCTCCTTATATATATGGGGTGAAATAATAAATGAATTGCATGGAAATTTAATTACACACTGAGATGTTAAGCTAGAAAAGTCCAGGATGTTATAGGAGCATAAGAGATGCAGAGATGGGAAAGATATCTGAAAAGTCCCCTGAAGGAGTGATGCTGTGATGGGTAAACTGAAGTTTGAAAAATATCAAGGAGTAAACTAGGCAAAAGGACAAAGGTATTGCATGATTCATGGAATCTGTATGAAGAGAAAAGTGATATAATCAACCTGTGAAAAGTGTCAATATACAATCTATGGACAAAATAGTAGTGAATATTTATTGAGAATTCACAATTTGCCAGGCACTATTCTAAGTGCTTACCTAAATAAGCATATTTAATTTTCTCAGCAACCCTTAGGAATAGATGCAATCCTCATCCCCAGTTTACAGATGAGGAATATGAAATAGAGATAGGAGAAGCAACTTATCTGTGATCACATACACAGGTCCCAGAGTTAGAGTTTCATCTTGTGGCTACAGGCTCTGTGTTCTTAACCATCACTCTGTGGGAAGACTGAATATAGTAAAATTAAGTTAATTGTTCCCAAATTAATTAATAGAATTCATGCAATTCCAATCAGATTTGGGGGGAGTGGACATTTGCAGGGAATGGAACCTAAGAAAAAGAGTCCGAAGATCATTTGCAATCATAGCCAGTTGAGAAAGCTAGTAAAAGTTTGAGAAAACCATATTCTCAAGGATTCCAATGATGAAAAATAAAATGCATGCAAAGACTGGAAGAAAGTATTCCAAACAGTGGTCACCTGTTTTTTAAGATTATGATTAATTTTCTTTTCTTCTTTATACTTTGTTTATCTGTATTTTCTAATTATCTTACTTTATAATTATAATTTTTTAAAAAACCATCTAATATTATCAAGCAAAAGTAGTCTTAATTCCAATTTTAAAAATAAATTATTTTGAACGTTTGCAAACTATAATGTTAACACCATGACAAAGTGCTAACCAAAAAAATATGTACTGCACAGCGGCAGAATAAATGAAGATAAGCACGTGACCTGGAATATCATGCAATTCAAAAGCACAGGAAAATTTATTAGTATGGAGTAATTGCAATAAACACTTGAATAATTTATAAAAAGTATGAATTTCAGGTTTTGTTAAATGCAGTAGTCTTATTTCTGTACAGCACAACTATTAATATAAAAGACTTATATTAACAAACATAAGTGCTGTCACATTTGCTGTACTGAAAATATAAAATATTTCTTGCCATCATCAAATTGTTTGCATGCTAATTATATTGTTAAGGTTATTAACTGTTTTTGTAATTATGCTCTTAAAATCTTGTTTAAATAATTAATTTACTTAGGGAAACAATTTCTTGTAGAGAACACAGGGCTTTCTCCAGCTTTTCCTTTCTAAAATTACTAATCAGAAGCATAGAAATGAATCTGATTTTGTTTTATAAAGATTTCATTGATAGTAATAGCAGAAATCAAATTGCAATGAGGTTATTCAGAGAATAAACAAATATATATTGAGTACTGAATTCATGTCAGGTACTGAGATGGATACTAGCCACATCATGCAATCAATTTCATGAGTCCTTAAATTGACCATGTTATTAAAAATTACAGATTATTTTTAGACTCTGCATTCTTAGGTGTAATTCTATAAAACTCTTACAGTATGAACTACAATGATGGTAACATTACAAAAACGAATGTGACAATTTAAAATGTGATTCCCATTGTTGACTTTGATATAAACTACATTAAATATCTTAGTGATCACTAAGGGATACACATACACACACACACACACACACATGCACTTAGAATATAGAGTGTATTTATATATAGTTATATAAAGATATATATACAAACACACATAGATATATAGAGTGCATTTATACATATACATAGAGATGAGTATTCTAATATAAGGATTCTTAGAATATCTAGCTAACAACTATCTAGACCATTTCTACAACTCCAGATATTGTTTTATCATAACTTATGGATTAAAAAATATAGAGAAGGAGTGGTTGAATGACTTATTAAGTTCTCACAGTAGTACATGGTAGAGACAAGTATGGTGATGAAATGTGTTGCTCCAGAGTTCGTAATCTTAACCATCTTGATATATTGCCTCATATTAGTGAAAATCTAAGCTGCCTAGGCAATCCAGGCATCAGGACTGATCTTTAGCTCACTTAACAAAGTTTCAATGATTTTACATTTCTTTATATTAGAATTTTCCATTAGTTTGAGATAGGAAAAAAATTACAACACTAAATTTGTTGACTGAGAGATATAACATACAAGAGCATTCTTACAAAACCCCAACCTTATTGTATACATTTAGTAAATATTAACCACTGTTATTGTGGTTGTCGATTCTATAAATCCTATAATTTTACATTAAAGACCAATATAATATATGTTACTAAGAGTTTACCCCATTTTTAGATTCCTGTATTGTTCACAAGAAAATGCCTAACCCTGAAATATATAGAAAAATTGTATGCGAGGCTTCTCTTTTTCTCCCACATTCTAGAAAAATCTTACCTCTACAAGAATACTAACTCATTTTACCACTTCCAATACTGCTATCTGGTCTACGAACTGTTGTTTTTTTCCTGGACTACTGCAATAGCCATCTAACTGTTCTTCCATTTTACACTTTTGTTCTCTATAGTATAAGCTAAACACAGTAGAACGAACAATAATTTTAAAATGTCAGTCAGTTCACTTCAGTCTTCTGTACCAAACCCAGAGACTTTACAGTAGCTTTGAAAGTCCCATGTGATCTGGTTTCCTGTCAGTACTTGCAAACATTTTGGCCACTCTGAGCACATTGTACTTTCTTAAGCACTAAAGGAGAGATTCCACATTTGCTCTTCCCTTGGACTCCAAAGCTCTTAATGTTGTCACTCTATGTCTTCATCTATCATCTACGTCCAAGTTTTAGCTTGAAAATATTATCTTCTCACTGAGGCCAGACATGATAGCCCTACTTGAAATTGCAAACCATATGTTCCTTCTTCCTAATCTATCATTCTAGATCCTTCCCACCCTGTTCTATACATATATTATAGATATTTATACCCTTAAAACATACTATATAATGTGATTATCTAATATGTTTATTATATGACTGTCTATGTTTCCTCTCTGTTTTTTAGTTTAATTTAATTTAATTTTTTAAAATTCTGAGTCAGGGTCTTACTCTGTCCCCCAGCCTGGAGTGCAGAGGCACAATCATGGCTCAGCCCAGTCTTGACCTTCTGGGCTCAAATGATCCTCCTGCCTCAGCCTCTTGAGTAGCTGAGACTACAGGCATGAACCATGATGCCCAGCGTCTCTCTCTGCAATACAAGCTTCAACAAAGGCAGTAATTTACTCTCTGTTTTGTTCACTTATATATATCCTTGGGTGCTTAGAAAAATCTGTAGCACATAATAGTTAATAAAGTCTTATTTAATAAATTTCAGATATTTTATTTAATAACTACTTATGGAGCAAGCACTTACATTTATAATTTGGGAAAGAAATTATGATTTTTGTAAAGAAGTCACAGTCTATAAAGTTTCTACATGATGATGGTCACCAATATTGCCTTTTTCAGTAAATGATGAAACAAACAATGAAGTGATGGTATCAGATTAATTACCTTTTGAGGATTTCTATAGTTCTCTAAGATATAGAAGACTCCTTTTCCACACTGATGAAATCTAAAAAATAGGGTATTTGGATATTCCATCTCATTTTACTACAAAAGTTCATTTGCAAAGCTTTTAAGTAAAATAATAAAATAGAAACCCATCAAGAAACCACTCAAGGCACAGTTTGATAAAACATTTGCCTTAAATTTAGAAGGACAAACATAAAAATACAATAAAATTGTGCAAAATGCAGAAATGTCTGTCATTTTGAATAAACTATTCAGGAACTTTATTTATTTTCCAAATTTCCATTGTTTGATAATTTCCTGATCAAAAAGTGGAAAAGATAAATTTGAGCAAATTACAACTGCCCATTCCCAAAATATTTATAATATAAACGATTAAAATCAGAAAAAAGTCAGGTGCGGTGGCTCATGCCTGTAATCCCAGCACTTTGGGAAGTGGAGGCAAGAGGATTGCCTAAACCCATGAATTTGAGACCAGCCTGGAAAACATGGTGAGACCTCATCTCCACAATATATCAAAAAATTAACTGGGCATAGTAGTGCATGCCTCTGGTTCCAGCTACTTGGATGGAGGCTGCGGTGGCTGTGAGCATTCCACTGCACTCCAGCCTGGGCGACAGAGTGAGACTCCTACTCAAAAAAAAAAAAAAAAAAGTGCTAGGTGTGAGAGTTATATGAATTTAAGCATGTGAGAGGCTTGGAAGGCTTAATTTCTTATATGTGTAGAAGAAAGATGCATATTAAGATGAAGAAACTAGTAATGGATCAAAAGAAAATTTAATAAACTATAATTCTGCAATTTTTGGTAGAGAATGGAAGAATAGAGATAAAGAAAAGAATACAAGAATGATGGAAATGGGGAAAAAAAGGAAGAAGATATGAAACAAGTAGGGACATCTGATTAGAGACAAGCAGAATCCTTAGTTTGGTGTGTCACACTCAGAGACTGAGGCCCCATTTAGGAAGTTAGAAGATTGAGGTAACAGTACTATTCTGTGGCTATAAACACTTACTTTATCTTTGCCCCCAGTTGGTAGGTGAAATCTCAATAAAATAAAATATATAATAAATGCTTCCCTCACTTGGGGCCTATATCTAAGCATGTCATTTATAAAATCTTCTACCATATGCAGGGGTAAAGTTCT
>CAUYQG010103497.1:0-11185 GCA_963574415.1 Tarsius wallacei
TAGGAAGCATGAGGGACTGATGCTTTTCATTGTAAGCGCAGTAAGATCATTTGCCTGTATTACTGATAAAAATTAAAGTGCCACTTGGATGGACTTAAAGTCCATAATACTGAGTGATCTTTCACAGCAACAGAGATCTGAGTACCACATGTTCTCACTCATAATTTGACCTTGACCATTTACCATAATACCATAAGAATGAGATTAGCAGTAGCAGGAAACTGCCTGTGGGGAGTGGGGGTGAGAATATAATATTAATAAGGGTACTTGATCTCAAATCAGACAAGATGGAGACCAAAGGGAGACCCAAATTTTGCCTGTACAATGACCACTTATCTACCTAATCCTGAATTGTGTCCTGCATCTTTAAAATATATTTTTTAAAAAAGAAAGGTAGCCTTTCCAGGGGAAAAAAAAAGGAGGAAAGAAAAACAAAACAAAAAACCCACTGCATTTGCCATGAATATTCAGAGAAAAACACTAGATTTAGAAAAAGTCACCCCAGTGACTTTTCTGTAGTCTTGTTTTACCAAAGAGTTGGTCAAATCAATCTTCTCCATATGAAATGGTCAAGAAAAATCTCTTGCAAACCCCCAAAATAAAACATGGTCAGTTTCATGTTAGTTTTTAAAGTATTGTGCTGAATCTAACATTATTCCAAATACTTGACACATAATTGAAGTATCAGCGATCAGCGTGATATTTAATCTATTCTGAAAAACTGGATGCATTAGACTGCGTGCTGAAATACTGATTCAGATAAACATATCCTTCTAACCAATTATGTCCTTTAAAACATAAATTCTGTATAGTTCAGTTATGCCTCTTCCATACCCTAAACCTTTGGCAATCTCTGGCTTTCTGTTTAAATGTCTTACCTTTCAAAGCCAATTTGAGCACCTACTATATGTCAGGCAATATTCTAGATACCCTTTGTAAGTTCAAGTTCATGCACTTCATGTACACTCATAACAGCACCATAATATAGTTTATATTAACATTTCCATTCACAAATGAGAAAACTGACACTACAGATCTTAGTGACTTTCCCCACATTTATTTGATTACTAAGTGGACAGTCTTTCCACCACATCACAGAACAATCCACTTACCAAGATGCTTATTAACAAAAAAAATATAGTCCTGTTCTTTTATGCCCTATAAAATGTGGACATTGCCAGGTGAGTATTACAGCCAAAGTGAGTCAACCAAAGTAGAATACCGCTCAAGGTGGAAATATACACAGTAACATACTATACCCTGGAAACATTCTGGAGCTAGGAAATGTTGCCAGGTGGGGCTAAAACCAGATCAGAGTCTACCAGGAAATTAGGTTCCAGGGTCAACCGAAAAACGAACAGGCAAGGGGACCTTTGATACCAGCCTAACTGAACTCTATGGCTCTATATGATGTGAGTTCCCAGTACATGCCTTCTGCTCATACTTCCTGCAGGCTGTCAACGGGAAGGATGCAGAGGTATGGAGATTAGTCTTCACATGCCACAAATCTAAATATGCTGAAGTTTGTATTTTCACCCAGCATTATTTAGTATTTTCAAAGTTACCTGCAAGAATACGTGCCATTGTATGTTGCTAGGAATCCACTAAAAAAAGAATATAACTTAGGTATTACAACGCTATTTAAAATGCGTCACTGACAAAGTAACTGATCTCAACTGCATTGTTCTGATTTCTTTTTCTATTCTGGTTCCCGATGAGGCAGAGAAGAATCTGTTCTTCAGTTGTAGGCACTGCAGTGTGACAGAATTTGAAGGGTTTTTTTTTCTTAATTTTTAATGTTTTAATTGGCATGTCTGACCAAAAAACAACACATATTTTTCTTTCCCCAAAGGTTCTTGAGCAAGAGGCATGGTCAAAAGCATCCTGTAGCTGTTTTCATGCCATTCAAAATCTGGGAATTTTAGTAATGAAGCAGCAGGCTGCCTCTTCTCAATGTATAAGTGTGTGACCCCTTCAATAGATAGAGACCTCCACAAAGATATGGGTTCCTAGACATTTGTAACCCTGTCATTATAGCCTGTCATATCTGAAATAATATGCAGAGTCCCATAACAGAGAGAAGACAATTATACTCATTTTAAAATAAACAATACTCTATGCTTCTTGAGTAATACAAAAAGTTTACTATTCCTGTTGGATTATATGTCAGTACTAGCAAAGTTTTCATTGGAGGTCATATGAAAGATCTTCTGACCCTTGGCCTTCCCTTCAACTTTATTTTTTACCCCTTTGCCATTTTTCTCAGAGTTCTATTTGTACCTTGATAATGGCTCTTTTGACTGAAGTCTCAAAATTTCATTAACACTGAATCTTCCCATTCTTCAGAGTGGAGCATCTCTGAAACACAAAATCCTTTGCTAGAAATGATTGCCTCTCATTGTTTTATAGTAAATAAATTCATCTTTTCCAGAAATGAGAAGGGGGAAGCATGAAAGAGAACTAGGGACAAAGATTGCTGTCTTTCCTCATATTCTCTAACTCTTAAACTTGTCTTACAGTGAGGAGTACAGTCTCAGGGAGACCTCCCAGTCAGCAGGTCAGATAAGTCTGTGACTCTAAAGAAATCAGCCTTAGTTTTCTGGTAGCTATAGCTACCTCAAATTCATGGTGGTAAAGTAAGAGAAGGGACGCATGTGGCCCTTCTCTTGTGAATTTTTAAAAAATTATTTTATAGACTTATTCAAAAGACAATTATTAAGCATCTACATCACAAGTGCCAGATAAATAATAATGGATAATAACAAACAAGAAGTAAAAAAGCTAAACAAACTAAAAAAAAAAAAACCAGTTTGAAGATACTGAATATGGCAGGAACGTTGAAATTATCAGACCAGGAATTTTAAAAAATTGATTGATATGCTAAGGACCTTAAAGAAAAAAAGTAAAAAACATGAGAGAATAAATAAACAATGTAAGAGAGGTAACAAGTCTAAGAATATTTTTTGAATGCTAGAGATAAAAATACTGGTACATAATTGGTCTCATTAGTAGATGGCAGACAGCTGGAGAACGGATCTCTGTGCTTGAGGATATGACAATAGAATTTTTTGAAAAAAAACAAAAAAAGAAGAAGGATTTATTTTTTTAAAGATGGATGACTAGAGACACTGGATGCACGTTCTCCTCAGAAAGAAATCAAAGTTACTGATGAATAATCATGGCTTGAGGGGAAAGCTGAAGAAAGAGTGTTGAAACTTGTCATAGAACCCATGGGAAGCTGAAATGCAGAAAAAGAAGGCAGCAGAAGTCTGGCAGAGATTGAACCCCAAGGAACTTGGAGTCCCAAGGAAAGGACGGGAGGGTATTTCTTTCCTCCCTTCAGCCTTGCCACAGACTGCTGATTGCCAATTTGTCAGATAGACCCTCTGTCCTCGTGAGCCTGGACAATGCCATTGGTGGCTATTTGCACCCAGTCCATGCAAGTGAACTCAGACTCCCCTCAAACCCAAACTGAGGCTGTGGATGCTAGAATGGTTGTACACCCATTTTGGGCCACTACCCAGCTGAGCGTCTCTTAGCTCTTGTGTAGCTACATCATCAGATTCCTCCTAAACATCCACTCAAAGCTGCTCTGATACTCACAACCACAGAGTGTTGCTGGGACCTGAAAGAACTGTGGGATTCTCCAAGTTCTAACCCTCCACATGGACCACCCCTAAGGGATGAGGTAGTGCACCCCATAAAAATGCTCCTTAAGACAAAGGAAATACAAACATGGTGCTGATCTCTGAAGCAGAAGTGCATTGTTCTGCCCCAGCAAAGTGGCACCAGTGTCCAAGTTTGGATGTGGAAAGGTGGTCATCTCCCACTCCTCCATCCACTGCTACAGACACAGACAAGGCTTTTCCTGCTAGGGGCTGGTGTGAATGCTCTTAGAGACAGCTTTTCCAGTGTTATTTGTGGAGTCTGTAACTATGCTGAAAATGTGCCCACCATCTAGGCTGGCATATAGGGTGGGGCCCCTCCCCAAACAAGTGGCAGTGTCCCTTCAACAGATTATGGCTCAATCACCAAGCTGTCTGTTTTGGGCTGCAGGAAGAGGTTTTCCCCTAAGGCCATTTTGAAGAAGCTGCCGGACAGGCATTTTTCATGGACCTCAGTTGCATTGTGACCTGAAAATTAAGGACAGCATCTATCTTAACTGAAGGTCACAGGGTCTATGACAGAAGTGTGATAGGGATTTTGCTTCTGCCTTCCCAGGATGAGAAGCTGGTGCTGCCCCCTCCTACCCTAGTGTACCCCACCATGAACTTCTGACACTGCTCTCAGGGCAGGTGCTTCCACTCATCATAAGGGAACCCAGTGCAAGTCAGCTCTTACTCTTAAGCATCATCTACTGGACCTGAGACAGAACTGCATCCCCTAATTAAAAACTTGCTGACTGAAGGGCATAGTGTTAAAGCACTTGATACGTATCCTGACACTTCCACTCTCCCAGCCATGCAGAAGATAGTGTGTTGGCTTATATGCCCAATGCAAGTAGCATTTGAGGAAGCCACTGCACAAAAGCTATCTGTAACCAAGAAACTCATACAAGACTTGGCCCCCTGAAAGCACCCAAAAATGATGGTAACTGATCGTAAACAACATATACTACAGTCATACCCACAAAGGCAAAAAGGATAACAAATAAAAATGTCCCATCAAAATGAAAGGACCTTTGAGAATAGGAAATGGCAGGTTTTTCAGATGAGAAGGAAGCAGTGCAAGAACTCTAACAATACATAAATAGGCTCTTCTGAAACCAAAAAAAACCCAAAACAACCCCCCCCAAAAAAAAACCAAATGATCAAATCAACACTCTAGCAATGGATTTTAACCGAAATAAAAAATAAGTTCTGAAATGAAAAATAAAGAATTCAAATTATAAATCATAAGGATGCTCAATGAGATCCAAGAGAAAGTTGAAAACCAACACAAATTAATCAGAAAAGCAATTCACTATATGAAATACAAGATAGCTATTTTTTTTAAAAAAACCAGAATTTTTGGAAATAAAAAATCCACTGAAATAATTTTAGAATACAATTGAAAGCTTTAACAATAAATTAGACCAAGTGGAAGAATTTCAGAGTGTCAAGTTCAGTTTTTAGATTTAATCAAGTCATACAAAAATAAAAAAAAAATAATTTTTAAAAGTACACAAAGTCTTCAAGAAATATGGGTTTATGTAAAGCAACCAAGCTTAAAATTTGCAGGCATTCCTAAGGGAGAAATATAAAAGGTAAGAAATTTGGAAAATATATTTGAGCGTGTAATTCAGCAAAAATTTACTGGATCGTGCTAGAGATGTAGACATCCAGATATAAAAAATTCAGATAACACCTAAGAGATACCATACAAGATAAACATCACCAAGGCATATAGGCATCAGACTATCCAATGTGAAAGAAAAATACCTTAAAAGCAAGTAGCGAGAAGGATCAAATCACCTACAAAGGAAATCTTATTAGACTAACAGCATATTTCTCAGCAGAACTCTTAGAAGATTGAATATATTGGGAATCTATTTCTGTGTTTCTTAAAGAAAAAAAAAGTCAGCCAAGAATTGCATAACTGGCCAAACTAAATGAAGGAGAAATAGTCTTTCCAAGATAAGAAAACACTTATATAATTGGTCATCCCTCGTTAGACCCACAAGAAATACTCAAAGAAGTTCTAAATATGGAAACAAAAGGATCATAGTCACCATAATAAGAGCATTTGTAAGTGTAAAACTTACAGACACCATAAAGCAATAACAAAATTGAGACTACAAAGCAACTGGCTGACAACAATACACAGGAACAAGCCATCACATATTATGAAACTTGAACATAAATGACTTAACTACTCCACTTAAATGATATAGCTGGCAAACTGGATAAAAAACAAAACCCAATCACCTGCTACCTACAAGAGACTCACCTAACAGGTAAAGACAACTACAGGCTCAGAATAAAACAGTAAAAAAGATATATCACACAAATGGAAAACAAAAAAGAACAGAAATAACTGTTCTTATATCAGATAAAACATATTTTAAACCAACCACATATTTTAAAAGACAAAGAAAGTTACTATATAATGATAAAGGGATCAATTTAAAAATAAAATTTAGCTATCTTAATATATATGCATCCAACATTACAGTATCCAGATTTATAAGACAAATACTAGCCAGGCATGGTGGCTCAAGCCTGTAATCTCAGCACTTGGGGCGCCAAGGCAAAAGGATTGCCTGAGCTCAAGGGTTCAAGACCAGCCTGAGCAACATGGCAAGGCCTTGTCTCTACAATAAGAAAAAAATTAACCAGGCGTGGTGGCACATGCCTGTGGTTCCAGCTACTTGGAAGGCTGAGGTGGAAGGATTACCTGATCCCAATAGGTTGAGGCTGTGGTGACCGTGAGTGTGCCTCTGCACTCCAGCCTGGGTGACAGAGTGAGACTCTGACTCAAAGATAAATAAATAAATAAAATAAAAATAAAACAAATTCTACTGGGTTTAAGAAAAGAATTAGATAGGAAAACAATAATAGTGGGAGAATTCAATATACAACTGACAACACTTGAGAGATCTTCAAGGCAGAAAATCAACAAAGGAACATGGGGTTTAAACTGGACTCTAAACCAAATGAACCAGATAGACATTTACTGAATATTTTACCCAACAAATGAAGAATATACAATTTTTCTTATGTGCTCATGGAACAGTCTTCAAAACTGACCATATAATTGGCTATAAAGCAAGTCTGTTAACTCAAGAAAATGAAATGATATCAAGTATCTTCTTGAACCGCAGGGGAATAAAATTATAAATCAATACCAAGAGGACCTCTCAAAACTATGCAAGTACATGGTAATGAAACAATTTGCATTTAAGTGACTTTTGGGTGAACAACAAAATTAAGGCAGATATCAAAACTATTTTTTTAAGTAAAGGAAAATAGAGATAAAACATATAAAATTTTCTGGAATACAGCAAAAGAGTGTTAAAAAGAAAATATATAACATTTTATTCTTACATCAAAAAGGTACACAAATTTTAAATTAACACCTGAAGTCACACCTCAAAGAATTAGAAAAGCAAAAACAAATAAACCTAAAGGAAGCAGTATTCAACAAAAATCAGAGCAGAACTAAATAAGATTGAGAATTTTTAAAAACGACACAAAGGATCAACAAAATGAAAGGTTGGTTTTTTGAAAGGTAAACAAAACTGATAGATCATTAACTATATTAACCAAGAAAAAAGGTGAAAGGATTCAAATAAGCACAATCAGAAATGACATAGGTGAAATTACAACTGATACCACAGAAATACAAAAGGTAGTCAGACTACCATGAGCATTTCTATGTGCAAAAACATGGAAACAAAAAGACAATACTCACCATCATAAAAGCACATGTAAGTTCAAAACTCACAGATACTGTAAAGCAATTACACAATTGAGACTACAAAGCAACTACTGACAATCCTATGACAGGATCAAAACCTTATATATCATTATTAATCTTGAATGTAAATGGCCTAAATGCTCTACTTAAAAGATACAGACTGGCAAATTACATAAAACATGACTCAATTGTCTGCCTACAAGAGACCCATCTAATGGGTAAAAACACCTATGGGCCCAAACCTAGAGGAAATGAATGAATTTCCGGAAACACTCAATTCTCCAAGATTAACCTAGGAGCAATAAGAATCCTGAACAGACCAATAATGAGCAATGAAATTAAATCAATAGTAAAAAATTTTCTAAACAAAATAAAAAGCCCAGGACCAGACAAATGCATAGCCAAATTTTATCAGATGAGCACAGAATAGCTGGCACCAATATTAGTTAAGATATTCCTAAAAATCAAAGAGGAGAAATTTCTCTCTCATTTCACCCTGATACCAAAATCAGGCAAGGAAAAAACAAAAAATTGCAGACCAATATCCCTGATGAACATAGATTACAAAATCCAGTAGCACATTTAAAAGGTAATATATCACAAACAAAGGGGTTGTATTCACAAGGGTTTTATTTATAAATATGATTCATTACATAAGTTGAATTAAAAATAAAAACCCATATGACTATTTCAATAGATACAGAAAAAGCATTTAGTAAAATCCATTATTCCTTCATAGTAAAAACCTTCAACAAATGAGGCATTGAAGAAATATACCTCAAAATAATAAGAACCACATATGACAAGCACACAACAACATCATACTGTTAGTGAAAAGTTGAAAACACTTCCCAAAGTGGAACTGGAATGAGACAAGGATGTCAAATCTCATCACTCCTATTCAACACAGCACTGGAAGTCCTAGCTAGAGCAATCAGGCAAGAGAAAAAAATCACAAGGCATCCATATGGGAAGAAGTCAAGTTATCTGTTTGTTATGACATAATCTTATACCTAGAAAACCCTGAAGAACACTTCAAAATATTCCTAGACTTGATAAATGCCATCAGTAAAGTTTCAGAATACAAAATCAATGTACAAAAAAAGTAGCATTGCTTTATACCAATAACAAAAAGCATATAAAAATCTCAATCCTCTTTACAATAGCCACACACACACAAAAATATACCTAGGAATTCATTTAATCTAGAAGATTAAATATATTTACAAAACACTGAAAAAGAAATCATAGATGAAACAAACAAATGGAAAACATTCCATGCTCATGGATTGGAAGAATCAATATCATTAAAGTGACCATACTTCCCAAAGCAATCTACAGATTAAAAACAAGTCCTATGAAATTACCAACATCATTTTTTAAAGGCTTAGACAAAACAATCCTAGAGTTTATATAGAACCTAAAAACAGCCTAAAAGGCCGAAGTAATTCTAATCAAAACCAACAAAGTCAGAGGCATTACATTACCCAACTTTAAACTATCCTACAAGGCAATAGTAACCAAAATAACATGGTATTGCTACAAAAATAAAAGCACAGATTAACAAAACATAATAGAGAACCCAGAAATAAAGCCATATACCTACAAGCAACTGATCTTTGACAGACAACAAAAGTAAGAAATGAGGAAAGGGCATTCAATAAATGTTGACAGAAAAATTGGCTAGCCATGTGCAGAAGAATAAAACATCACACTTGTTTCTTACCATAAACAAAACTTAACTCAATATTGATTGAAGAGTTAAGTGTAAGGCCTGAAACTATAAAAATCCTAGAACAAAACTTGGGAGATACTCTGCAAGACATTGGCCAAGGCAACAAATTTATGACTAACACCTCAAAGGCAAAAGCAAAGAAAACAAAAATAGACAAATAGAACTTCATTAAACTAAAAAACTTCTGCACAGCAAAAGAAATAATAAACATAATAAATAGGTAATTTACAGAATGGCAATTTGTTTTTCACAACATGGATTTGACAAAGAACTAATAATTCAGAATCTAAAGGAAACACAAACAACTCAACAAGAAAAAGAAATACCACATTACAAAGTGGGCAAAGGACATGAATAAACATTTCTCAAAAGAAGACCTACAAGTAGCCAACAAACATATTTTTAAAAGCTCAAATCACTAACCATCAGATAAATGAAAATTAAAACCAAGATCAGATAGCATCTTACACCTGTCCAAATGGCTATTTTGTAAAAGTAAAAGCAACAGAGAAAATGCTTATACACTGTTGGTGGAAATGTAATAGTGTGTATCTATCCAAAGGAAACAAAATCATTATATTAAAAAGAAAACTGCATTCATATGTTTATTGTCACACTCTTCAAAATAGCAAAGTCATAAAAACAATCTGAATGTCCATTAGTGAATAATTGGATTAAAAAATGTAGTACATATATGCAATGGAATACTATCCCACCATATAAAAGAACGAAATGATATTTTTTGCAGCAACATGGATGGAACTAGAGGCCATTATCCTAAATGAAATAACTCAGAAACAGAAAACTAAATGCTGCATGTTCTCACTTATAAGAGGGAGCTGAAAAATGGGTACACATTGGACAAAAGATGGAAGTAATAGACATTGGGAATTCCAAAAGGGATTAGGGGAATGAGAGTTGGAAAAAATACCAGTTGTGTACAATGTTCACTATTTGGGTGATGGGTACACTAGAAGCCCAAACTTCATCATTATGTAATGTATCCAGGTATCAAACCTGCAATATACTTCTTAAATATAAAATAATTGCATAAATAAATCAAGGAAAAAATACAGAAGTTTAATAAAATACCAAGAAAACAAAATAAGACAGAATATTCAAAAAATATGAAATAAGCAAGAAAAAAGTGAAGTAGAATATTTTAAGTGCCAAGAGAGAAAAATCCACTAGCCCAGAATTCTGCACCCTGAAAAATTATCCTTCGAACATAAAGAAGAAATAAAGACCTTTACAGACAGTTTAAAAAACTGAAGGAATTTGTTGCCAATAGAACTGACTTGTGTGAAATGTTAAAGTATGTTCTTTAGGGAAAATGAAGTGATATAGGCTGGAAACTCAGATCTATATGAAGAAAAGAATAAATAACCAAGTGAGGGTAAATAATAATATTTATTTATTTATTTATTTTTTAATAAGCAACGATTTGTTCCACAGAAAACAATCTGTTCAAACTAATAAGAGCAGCATAATATATACATTCATTATACATAAATACATATGCTTATGTATAAGCAAAATGAATGACAGCTATCATTAAAGGGGCAAGATGAAAGATAAAGGAATGTTTTATTTTTATTAGATGTTTGCATTGCCTATTAAGCAGTATAGGGTAATTTGATAGGTTATACTGTAAATCAAGAGCAGCCACTAAGGGAAAAAAAGGTAATAAAGAAGTGTAACTGTTATACTATGAGAGGAAGAAAATAAACGATTCATATAAAGTACTAAATTAAAACCAGAAAAGGCAGAAAACATGACAAAAGTAGAAATCATGAACAGGGACAGACAACAAATAGAAAACAGTAACACATATGGTAGATAATAATCCAACTGTATCAATAATTATTTTAAATTTCAATGATCTAAATACACGTTAAAACATAGAGATTGGCCGGGCTCGGTGGCTCAGCCTGTAATCCCGCGCCTTTGGGAGGCTGAGGTGAGTGGATTGCCTGAGCCCGCGGGTTCGAGACCCGCCTGGGCAAGCGAGACCTCATCTCTACAATAAATCAAAAAATTAGCTGGGCGTGG